>JAJEOU010000373.1:52624812-52743127 GCA_021534815.1 Acrocephalus arundinaceus | reverse complement strand
GATATTAGATAAGAAAAGCTCCAAGCTTCCAGATTTTCCTCTTTTAAAAAAGAAAAACCCAAAAACTCGGGATTTAGAGGAGATAAAACTCCTAAGTTTTTGTCTTTTAGACTTTAAAAGCCTGAGGGGATTTTTAAGCTCCTTTTACATAAGGAAAACCGGGATAAAATCCCAATTATTGTGTGGGTTGCACTTAAAAAAGGGAAAAATCTTCAGCTCAACCTGTTGAAGCAGCAAAGAAATGCTGGAGCTGCTGAAAACCCTGGAATTAGAATAAAATTTTTTTTTTAGCACCATTCCCGTGACAAAATTGGGAATATTTCCATCAGGAGAGAAGCTGATAAAGTTTAAATGTAAAAATTTGGTCAAAATAAAACTCCAGAGAAGGAATTTTGGTCAAAATATGGTTCCATGTAAGGAATTTTTTAGAAATGTAGCCTAAATAAAGAATTTTGGTTGAAATGTGGCCTCAAATAAAAATTTGGTTGAAATGTGGCCTCAAATAAAAATTTTGGTTGAAATGTGGCCTCAAATAAAAATTTTGGTTGAAATGTGGCCTGAAATAAAAAAATTTGGGTTGAATGTGGCCTCAAATAAAAATTTTGGTTGAAATGTGGCCTCAAATAAAAAATTTGGGTTGAAATGTGGCCTCAAATAAAAAAATTTGGTTGAAATGTGGCCTCAAATAAAAAAAATTTGGTTGAAATGTGGCCTCAAATAAAAAAATTTCATTGAAATGTGACCTCAAATAAAAATTTGGTTGAAATGTGGCCTCAAATAAAAATTTGGTTGAAATGTGGCCTCAAATAAAAAAAATTTGGGTTGAAATGTGGCCTCAAATAAAAAATTTGGTTGAAATGTGGCCTCAGATAAAAAAATTTCATTGAAATGGACCTCAAATAAAAAATTTGGTTGAAATGTGGCCTCAAATAAAAAATTTGGGTTGAAATGTGGCCTCAAATAAAAAATTTCATTGAAATGTGGCCTCAAATAAAAATTTGTTGAAATGTGGCCTGAAATCAAAAAAATTGGTTGAAATGTGGCCTCAAATAAAAAAATTTGGTTGAAATGTGGCCTCAAATAAAAATTTCATTGAAATGTGGCCTCAAATAAAAAATTTGGGTTGAAATGTGGCCTCAAATCAAAAATTTGGTTGAAATGTGGCCTCAAATAAAAAATTTGGTTGAAATGTGGCCTCAAATCAAAAATTTGGTTGAAATGTGGCCTCAAATCAAAAATTTTGGTTGAAATGTGCCTCAGATAAAATTTGGGTTGAAATGTGGCCTCAAATAAAAAAATTTGGTTGAAATGTGGCCTCAAATAAAATTTGGGTTGAAATGTGGCCTCAAATAAAAATTTGGTTGAAATGTGGCCTCAAATAAAAATTTGGTTGAAATGTGGCCTCAAATAAAAATTTTGGTTGAAATGTGGCCTGAAATAAAAAAATTTGGGTTGAAATGTGGCCTCAAATAAAAATTTTGGTTGAAATGTGGCCTGAAATAAAAAAATTTGGGTTGAAATGTGGCCTCAAATAAAAATTTGGTTGAAATGTGGCCTTAAAAAAAAATTTCATTGAAATGTGGCCTCAAATAAAAAATTTTGGTTTGAAATGTGGCCTCAAATAAAAAAATTTCATTGAAATGTGGCCTCAAATAAAAATTTTGGTTGAAATGTGGCCTCAAATAAAAAATTTTGGTTGAAATGTGGCCTCAAATAAAAAATTTGGTTGAAATGTGGCCTCAAATAAAAAATTTGGTTGAAATGTGGCCTCAAATAAAAATTTGGGTTGAAATGTGGCCTCAAATAAAAAATTTGGTTTGAAATGTGGCCTCAACTAAAAATTTGGGTTGAAATGTGGCCTCAAATAAAAAAATTTCATTGAAATGTGGCCTCAAATAAAAAATTTGGTTGAAATGTGGCCTCAAATAAAAAAATTTCATTGAAATGTGGCCTCAAATAAAAATTTTTGGTTGAAATGTGGCCTCAAATAAAAAATTTGGTTGAAATGTGGCCTGAAATAAAAAATTTGGTTGAAATGTGGCCTCAAATAAAAAATTTCATTGAAATGTGGCCTCAAATAAAAATTTTTGGTTGAAATGTGGCCTCAAATAAAAATTTTTGGTTGAAATGTGGCCTCAAATAAAAAAGTTTGGGTTGAAATGTGGCCTCAAATAAAAAAATTTGGTTGAAATGTGGCCTTAAATAAAAATTTGGGTTGAAATGTGGCCTCAAATAAAAAATTTGGTTGAAATGTGGCCTCAAATAAAAAATTTGGGTTGAAATGTGGCCTCAAATAAAATTTTTGGTTGAAATGTGGCCTCAAATAAAAAATTTGGTTGAAATGTGGCCTCAAATCAAAAATTTGGTTGAAATGTGGCCTGAAATAAAAAATTTGGTTGAAATGTGGCCTCAAATAAAAAATTTCATTGAAATGTGGCCTCAAATAAAAATTTTTGGTTGAAATGTGGCCTCAAATAAAAAATTTGGGTTGAAATGTGGCCTCAAATAAAAAATTTGGTTGAAATGTGGCCTCAAATAAAAAAATTTCATTGAAATGTGGCCTCAAATAAAAATTTCATTGAAATGTGGCCTCAAATAAAAAATTTCATTGAAATGTGGCCTCAAATAAAAATTTTGGTTGAAATGTGGCCTCAAATAAAAATTTGGGTTGAAATGTGGCCTCAAATAAAAAATTTGGTTGAAATGTGGCCTCAAATCAAAAATTTGGGTTGAAATGTGGCCTCAAATAAAAAAATTTGGGTTGAAATGTGGCCTCAAATAAAAAAATTTGGGTTGAAATGTGGCCTCAAATAAAAAATTGGGTTGAAATGTGGCCTCAAATAAAAATTGGGTTGAAATGTGGCCTCAAATCAAAAATTTGGGTTGAAATGTGGCCTGAAATAAAAATTTCATTGAAATGTGGCCTCAAATAAAAATTTTGGTTGAAATGTGGCCTCAAATAAAAATTTGGTTGAAATGTGGCCTCAAATCAAAAATTTGGGTTGAAATGTGGCCTCAAATAAAAAAATTTGGTTGAAATGTGGCCTCAAATAAAAAATTTTGGTTGAAATGTGGCCTCAAATAAAAAATTTCATTGAAATGTGGCCTCAAATAAAAATTTTGGTTGAAATGTGGCCTCAAATAAAAAATTGGATTGAAATGTGGCCTCAAATAAAAATTTGGTTGAAATGTGGCCTCAAATAAAAAAATTTGGTTGAAATGTGGTCTCAAATCAAAAATTTGGGTTGAAATGTGGCCTCAAATAAAAAATTTGGTTGAAATGTGGCCTCAAATCAAAAATTTGGGTTGAAATGTGGCCTCAAATAAAAATTTGGTTGAAATGTGGCCTCAAATAAAAAATTTGGTTGAAATGTGGCCTCAAATCAAAAATTTTGGTTGAAATGTGGCCTCAAATAAAAAAAATTTGGTTGAAATGTGGCCTCAAATAAAAAATTTGGGTTGAAATGTGGCCTCAAATAAAAATTTCATTGAAATGTGGCCTCAAATAAAATTTGGTTGAAATGTGGCCTCAAATAAAAAATTTGGTTGAAATGTGGCCTGAAATAAAAAATTTGGTTGAAATGTGGCCTCAAATAAAAAAATTTCATTGAAATGTGGCCTCAAAAAAAATTTTTGGTTGAAATGTGGCCTCAAATAAAAATTTTTGGTTGAAATGTGGCCTCAAATAAAAAAATTTGGGTTGAAATGTGGCCTCAAATAAAAAAGTTTGGGTTGAAATGTGGCCTCAAATAAAAAAATTTGGTTGAAATGTGGCCTCAAATAAAAATTTGGGTTGAAATGTGGCCTCAAATAAAAATTTTTGGTTGAAATGTGGCCTCAAATAAAAATTTGGTTGAAATGTGGCCTCAAATAAAAAATTTGTTTGAAACAAAAAAATTGTTGAAATATGGGTCCATATTAAAAAAAATGATTAAAATCTGACCCATGTAAATAATTTTGATATAAATGTGGTTTTGTAGCCTTTAAAAAACTTTTTTCTGCCATTTAATTATTGTTTAATTTTTGTTTTTTATCAAATCCGACGCGTGAAGCTGCTGGAAATGGATCAAAGCTGGTGAAGTTTCCTGGCTTTGGGATTATTTTTTTTTATTCTTTGGTTGATTTTGTGGTTTTTGAGGTTATTTTCTAAAATTTATTCAGCACTTCTGAAAGTTTTCACTTTTATTTTACGTTTTCCCAATTTTTTCTCATTTTCCCAGGAAGGAACTACAAAAATGCAGGAATTCCGTGTTTGTTTTCATCCTGGTTTTATTTTTAATGCCTGGAAGGTGCAGCTGAGGGAATTGCTCTGAACTTGTGCAGTTGGAAAAATGTTGGAAAAGCCCTGGGAGATTCGTTGGGATGGAAAAATCCTGGAAAAGCCCTGGGAGATTTGTTGGGATGATGGAAAAATGTTGGAAAAGCCCTGGGAGATTGTTGGGATGGAAAAATGTTGGAAAGCCTGGGAGATTTGTTGGGATGGAAAAAATGTTGGGAAAGGCTTTGGGGGATTTGTTGGATGGAAAAATGTTGGAAAAGCTTTGGGTGATTTTTTGGGGATGGAAAAATGTTGGAAAATGCCCTGGGAGATTTGTTGGGATGGAAAATGTTGGAAAGCTTTGGGTGATTTTTTTGGGATGGAAAAATGCTGGAAAAGCTTTGGGAGATTTGTTGGGATGGAAAAATGTTGGAAAAGCTTTGGGGATTGTGTTGGGATGGAAAAAATGTTGGAAAAGCTTTGGGAGATTTGTTGGGATGGGAAAATGTTGGAAAAGCTTTGGGAGATTTGTTGGGATGGAAAAATGTTGGAAAAGCTTTGGGAGATTTGTTGGGATGGAAAAATGTTGGAAAAGCTTTGGGAGATTTGTTGGGATGGAAAAATCCTGGAAAGCCTGGGTGGTTTGTTGGGATGGAAAAAATGTTGGAAAAGCTTTGGGAGATTTATTGGGATGGAAAAATGTTGGAAAAGCTTTGGGAGATTTGTTGGGATGGGAAAAATGTTGGAAAAGCTTTGGGAGATTTGTTGGGATGGAAAAAAATGTTGGAAAAGCTTTGGAGATTTGTTGGGATGGAAAATGTTGGAAAATCTTTGGGTGATTTGTTGGGATGGAAAAATGTTGGAAATCTTTGGGATGTGTTGGGATGGAAAATGTTGGAAAAGCTTTGGGAGATTGTTGGGATGGAAAAATGTTGGAAAAGCCCTGGGAGATTTGTTGGGATGGAAAAATGTTGGAAAGCTTTGGAGATTTGTGGGGATGGAAAATGTTGGAAAAGCTTTGGTGATTTGTTGGGATGAATCCAGCTTGGAACAGGGAATTTTATGTAATTCATTCGCCCTGGGAGGAATTCGGCACAAAATTCCTGAGGGAACAGCGAACCTTCCCGAATTTTGGAATTCCATTTTATGGGGTTTTTTTTTTTGATTTGGGGAGTAGGAAGAGGTTGGGAAGGAAATGGGATCCATAATCCTGCTTTTAGGAAGGTCAAGAGTTTTATTTTAATGGATGGAATCACAGAATCCCAAATATTTGGGTTGGGATGGGATATCCTGTCCACCTTCGCTCTCCAGGTTTTCCAATTCCCATCCAACCTGGCTTGGACACTTCCAAGGATGAGGATCACACTTTTATGGTTGGAATGCAGAATTCCAATGTTTTGGTTGGGATGGGATCATCCATCCACTTTTGCTCTCCAGGTTTCCAATTCCCATCCAACCTGGCCTTGGACACTTCCAAGGATGAGGATCACAGTTTTATTTTAATGGATGGATCCAGAATCCCAAATAATTTGGGATGGGATCCTCCTGTCCCACCTTTTGTTGTCCCAGGTTTTCCAATTCCCATCCAACCTGGCCTTGGACACTTCCAGGATGAGGATCACAGTTTTTATTTTAATGGATGGAATCACAGAATCCCAAATAATTTGGGTTGGGATGGGATCGTCCCGTCCCACCTTCGCTCTCCCAGGTTTCCAATTCCCATCCAACCTGGCCTTGGACACTTCCAAGGATGAGGATCACACCTTTTAATGGTTGGAATGCCAGAATTCCAAATGATTTTGGTTGGGATGGGATCGTCCCATTCCACCTTTTGTTGTCCAGGTTTCCAGTTCCCATCCAACCTGGCCTTGGACACTTCCAGGGATGAGGATCACAGTTTTTATTTTAATGGATGGAATCACAGAATCCCAATAATTTGGGTTGGGATCATCCCGTCCACCTTCGCTCTCCAGGTTTTCCAATTCCCATCCAACCTGGCCTTGGACACTTCCAAGGATGGGGTCACAGCTTTTATTTTAATGGATGGAATGCCACAATCCCAAATAATTTGGGATGGGATCATCCTGTCCCACTTTTGCTCTCCAGGTTTTCCATTCCCATCCAACCTGGCCTTGGACACTTCCAAGGATGAGGATCACAGTTTTATTTTAATGGATGGAATCACAGAATCCCAAATAATTTGGGATGGGATCCTCCTGTCCCACCTTTGTTGTCCGAGGTTTTTCAATTCCCATCCAACCTGGCCTTGGACACTTCCAGGGATGAGGATCACACCTTTTATTTTAATGGTTGGAATCACAGAATCCCAAATAATTTGGATTGGGATGGGATCATCCTGTCCCACCTTTTGTGTCCCAGGTTTTCCAATTCCCATCCAACCTGGCTTGGACACTTCCAGGGATGAGGATCACAGTTTTTATTTTAATGGTTGGAATGCCAGAATCCCAAATAATTTGGGATGGATCATCCTGTCCCACCTTCCGCTGTCCCAGTTTGCTCCAATTCCCATCCAACCTGGCCTTGGACACTTCCAGGGATGAGGATCACACCTTTTATTTTAATGGTTGGAATGCCAGAATCCCAAATAATTTGGGATGGGATCATCCTGTCCCACCTTTTGTTGTCCCAGGTTTTCCAATTCCCATCCAACCTGGCCTTGGACACTTCCAGGGATGAGGATCACTTTTCCCTCACTTTCCCTGCAGGATTTTTGTGGGATTTGAAGATCCCGACTTTTTTTTCTCCTTGTCATTAATTATCCTTGTGATTAATTATAAATATGAGATTTAATTACCTCTCTCACACATACAGCTGATTTAAGATGGATTTTTGTACATAAAAAGAATTATTTTCACTTTAGAACGTTGATTTCCACCTGGTGGTCAGAATTCCATGCTCCATGTGCGTAGGAAGTCTGGAAAATCCTTGTGGTTGGGAAGACCCTTAAATCACCAAATACAAGGATTTGGTTGAGCGTTGACCCCAAAAAACCTCAACCCAAACCACGCGACGCTTCCTCAAAGTCCCAAACTCCTCTTTTGGTGATCCTGGAATTGAAAGCTCCTTTTAGGCCTTATTCCAATCAAAATGCTCCTGAATCTGCGGGATTTGGAATTCCTGGCTCGCGCGGCCCCGTTCAATCCCATCCGCGCCTTCGCCGGCTTGGATTTCCTTGATGGAATCAAACCCCGTTGGCGCCGCTTTGGGAATAATTTATTGGCTTTTAATAAACTGGATCAATTGGATGGAAGCCTTTGGAGAGGCAGGAGAATATTCCAGTGGGGAAAGTTCTTCCATGGCTCCCAGTTCCGTGTGGTGATGGTTTTAACGGGACGCGGGCGGTTCTTGTGCCGTCACCGCGTCGGGGTTGCTCCAAAATGAAAATTTTGACTTTTCCTTCCATAATTATTGGATATTTCATTGAGGTGATGCTTGAGGTGGAATCCATGAACTTTTCTGTGGGAAACCTTTGGTTTTGTCACCACAAATAAAAATTAAAATAATTTAAAAGGGAATAAAAGCTGATAAAATGTCAGAAGATTCCAGCTCTGGAGCGCTGTTGGAGCGCTGGAGAGGAATTTTGGGATCTCTGGTAGATCCATGATGAGGGATGGGTGAACTCTTGATGTCTTGGCTGAGGTGTGTTGGTAGGGCCAAGAAATTCCAAGGAATTGAGCAAAGAGAGGAATGGGAATTGTGTTCCTGTTCCTTCCCTGAAAAGAAACAACTTCGCTGTGGGAGCAGAGAACTTGAGATGAGTGGAAAGTTGGGAAAACCCAAATTTCCCATTGGCTCAGCATGGAGAATGATCTTAATTAATTAATTATCAAGCTGCCAAATTGGGGATTAATTATGCAAATAGGGCGGATGCACAGCAGTCAGACTTCATTAATATCTTTAATTTCTATCAATGAGAGGCAGAAATTTTCAGGAAAGGATTCAAATGGAAAGAATTCCCAAATCCACCTTTTCCAATCACATTTTTGAGGGTTTTATTCCTGCAGAGTGTTGGAATAACTGGAGACAACACCAAGCAGCAGTTCTCTCCAAAAAGGTTTGCTCTGTCCCAATCCATGTGGGATTTTCCAGGGAATTTTGGAGTTCCCCTCACTCCGTGTCCCAAATCCATCCCATCCCAAATCCAACGTTAATTTCCTGATGTTCACACCTTCTTTTCCTGGTTTTTTTTTTCCATGTTTCCCCGGCTGGATTGCAATAGAGAAGAAGAAAATGAGGTGAGTGAAACCGATCCCGACGTTCCTGGATCTCCTGTGAGCCCAGCTGGGTTGGTTTGAGTGAGACATTCCATGAATCCAGAGCCACTGAGGGTGGAGGCTTTCCTGGGATTCCACGGGTTAAATTTGGGAAGGAGGGGCAGTAATTCCCATTAAATTTGGGAATGAGGGGCAATAATTCCCATTAAATTTGGGAAGGAATGATGATAATTCCCATTAAATTTGGGAATGAGGGGCAATAATTCTTATTAAATTTGGGAATGTGGGGCAATAATTCCCAATAACTTTGGGAATGAGGGACAATAATTCCCATTAAATTTGGGAAGGAGGGGCAGTAATATAATTCCAATAAATTTGGGAATGTGGGGCAATAATTCCCATTAAATTTGGGAAGGAGGGGCAGTAATTCCCATTAAATTTGGGAATGTGGGGCAATAATTCTCATTAAATTTGGGAAGGAGGGGCAGTAATTCCTGTTAAATTTGGGAAGGAAGGGTGAAAATTCCCATTAAATTTGGGAGGGAATGATGAAAGTTCCCATTAAATTTTGGAAGGAGGGGGGCAATAGTTCCTGTTAAATTTGGGAATGTGGGGCAATAATTCCCATTAAATTTGGGAATGTGGGCATAATTCCCAATAACTTTGGGAAGGAAGGGCAATAATTCCCATTAAATTTGGGAATGAGGGGCAATAATTAATTCTTATTAAATTCAGGAAGGAAGGGTGATAATTCTCATTAAGCTTGCAAAGGAGGGGCAATAATTCTTTTAAATTTGGGAATGAGGGACAATAATTCTCATTAATTTTGGGAATGAGGGACAATAATTCTCATTAATTTTGGGAATGAGGGACAATAATTCCCATTAATTTTAGGAATGAGGGACAATAATTCTCATTAATTTTGGGAAGGAGGGGCCGTAGTTCCCATTAAATTTGGGAAGGAGAGGGGCAATAATTCTAATTAAATTTGGGAAGGAAGGGCGATAATTCCCATTAAAATTGGGAATGAGGGGCAATAATTCCCATTAAATTTGGGAAGGAAGGATGATAATTCCCATTAAATTTGGGAATGAGGGGCAATAATTCTTTTTAAATTTGGGAAGGAGGGGCAATAATTCCCATTAAATTTGGGAATGTGGGGCAATAATTCCCATTAAATTTGGGAAGGAGAGGGGCAATAATTCCCATTAAATTTGGGAAGGAAGGGCGATAATTCTTAAAAAGTTTGGGAATGTGGGGCAATAATTCTCATTAAATTTGGGAAGGAGGGGCAGTAATTCCTGTTAAATTTGGGAAGGAAGGGTGAAAATTCCCATTAAATTTGGGAGGGAATGATGAAAGTTCCCATTAAATTTTGGAAGGAGGGGGGCAATAGTTCCTGTTAAATTTGGGAATGTGGGGCAATAATTCCCATTAAATTTGGGAATGAGTGGGGCGATAATTCCCATTAAATTTGGGAAGGAAGGATGATAATTCCCATTAAATTTACGAAGGGAGGACAATAATTCCAGCCCCACTTGTGCCACAAGCACACGGGAGATGATGGCACAGCTCAGTGTGGGTTGGTGCTGATTATTTAAAGACTTAATTTGTAAAAATAATGAGTTTTGCTGCCTGTGACTCAATGAATTTATTGGGAAAAGAGAAAACTTGGAGGCTTGGGATAGATTTTAATCTCCTGCCTTTGGAATGAGGGCTGGTAATCATTTTGGATGTGGTTTTTTTCCCCATTTTGGGTAATGTAAAATGTAAAATATGAAAGGAGAATTCCTCTTCTCCTGGAGAGTTTTTCCAGTAATTCCCACCTGCCACATTTCCCAAGTTACCTGTGGAGTTGTTTAAAATGCTGGAAATTTTGTTTTGTTCAAGTTGCTGTTATTTAAAGAAAAAAAAAGGGTGAACACATGAGGGGAAATATCCTGGAATGTGTCAGCTCTGCTGAATTGCCTGTGGGAAGGGGAGGAATGGAAATGTGGCAGCTCTTTTATTTTTTTGCCTGCAGATCCCATATTTGGGAAAAGGTGGATCAATCCAAACCCCTTTATTCCCTTTATTTCAAGGGAATTGTGCTTGAAATTAGAAGGATTTTGATTAAAACATTGATACTTAAAATGATGGCACCAAAGTTGTTGCAAGAAGGAAAATTCTAAATGCTCATTCCCTGAATTTCCAATATTTTAATAGTGTTTTAATATTAATTTAATATTATATTAGTATTAAATATTATATTTATTAACGCGTTATATTTATTATTAATTAATAATATAATTAATTAATATTATTAATTAATAAATAATAAATTAAATATAATTATTATATTTATTATAATATTTAAATTAAACATTGTATTTATTATTATTTAATATAATATTAAACTACATATTTATTATTTTATTATTTATAATTGATATGATTAAAAAATCCTATCTCTGATAAGAATTTGGGTTCAGATCTGTGGAGAACCTTCAGGGTATGGTTGGAGAGGAACCTGCTCGCTTCTGTTGTCCCAGGAGTAAAAAAAAGTGGGAATTTCTGGTTGTAAAGGTAATAATTAATCCAGGAATCCCTCAAAATGCTGTGCCCTCACTCTTGGGAGGCTGAACTCCTACAGGAGTCGTGTTCATTTTATCCTTCATCCTTCCATGAATTAATTGATATAAACTTGTGGATTATTCCCAGGATCGCTTTTGATATGTGGATTCTCTGGAAAACAGGGATGGCATTTTCAGCAGGAATTTGTGGAGATTGTTTGAGTTGTGCTGAGAGGAGCCCATTTCAGAGCTGCAGATGCTCCTTTTCTCCAAAGTCGATGTTTTGGGTGCTGTTTTAGCCATGAAACTCCTTTAAAACCATCCCTGAAATGTCCCCTCATAAAAACCACGGATTTCAAGGAAATGCTTTTGGGTTTTGCTCCCAGTTTTCCCATATTGAAGGGAATTTGCTGCTGCAGATCCAGAGCGATGCTGGGTTGGGTCACCAGGACGAGTCATGGATAGACCATTAAAAGGTGCTCAAAATGAAACCCCCAATCCATTGAAAAAGAGGAATTTTGGGATGTGTGATGTCCCAGGGTACAAAAACCCCAGGATTTCTAATCCACCAATGTCTCATTTAATCATTTACTGCGGTGCCTCAAGCCTGGGCAGCTCCACGTTGTTTTCCATGAGTTAAAGGATAACAAAATCCTTAATAATTTACAGGGGGCTGCTGGAAACTGCTGCTCCTGCCAAAAATGTGCTCATGGCACAGCTACGGCAGCAAAACCCGGCTCTGGACAATTTGGATACGACTCTTTCCATTGGAATTAGGGTTAACACACAAAATGGAATTCCCAGAGCAGCTGTGGCTGCCCCTGGATCCCTGGAAGTGTCCAAGGCCAGGTTGGACATTGGGGTTTGGAGCACCCTGGGATGGTGGGAGGTGTGGAGTGGAATAATCCTGAAGGTCCCTTCAACCCAAACCATTCTGGAATTCCATGATTTTGATACAATTTGGATTTTTGGAGTTAGGGACTGTTGACAACAAAGCCCTTTTCCCCACTTTATCTTCTCCAGGATTTTATTCCTGGGATACAGATGAGCTCTAAGATTTAAAAAAGAGGGAGAAATGCCCAAATGGGTGAATCTAGGGTGCTGTGTGCTCTGAAAATTCCTGGGTTTGGGCTTGGAAAATGCTGAGTGAGCTCCTGAGCAGGAGGCAGCAGAACCTCCTGGTGGGAAGGACACGGAGCTTGGAACAGTCGGTTGATCCAGAGGTGACGCCGGAGTCATCGCGCACCATTGGGTCCTGATGGGAATTCTTGGGGAGTTGTTAATTAATGCAGGAATCAGTAATGACCTGGAGAATGCTGCTAGGGGGAGGTGGGAAAGGATGGGATTTAAATTCCTGCTGGAATTGTTGTTGGTCTGGTTTGTGCTGGAACCAAATTCCAGAATGCCAGAATGGGAAGGGAACTTCAGGATCATCCAGTGCCACCCCTGCCAGGGGCAGGGACACCTCCCACTGTCCCAGGGTGCTCCAAGCCCCAATGTCCAACCTGGCCTTGGATACTTCCAGGGATCCTGGGGCACCCACAGCTGCTCTGGGAATTCCAGCCCAGGGCTGGGAATTCCCAATTCCCAGTCTCCCATCCATCGCTGCCCTCTGGCACTGGAAGCCATTCCCTGTCCCTCCATTCCTTGTCCCCAGTCCCTCTCCAGCTCTCCTGGAGCCCCTTCAGACCCTGCCAGGGGCTCTGAGCTCTCCCTGGAGCCTTCTCCAGCACTGGAAGGCTGCATCCAGGTGGAGTCACAGGAAAACAAACGCACTTTAAGCTTAAAACTCAGGATCTTTTGCAGCCTGGGACCACAGAAACAGCATAAAAAAGCAGAATTTTGCCCTCAATTAACTTTATAAGTTGAATTCTCTTTTTAAAAGAGTAAGAATTAAATGATAAAAGGACTTTGAGCTCGGTCATTAATAAGTCAGATAAAAAGCCTCAGCCCAAACCTCAGAGGAGGCTCAGTTTCAAGCTGGAGAAATCTGAGGAATTGATTTTTTCAGGACAGAGCTGGGCAACAAAGACAGACCCAGGGTTTGCATTTCTCTTTTATCATCATGAAAAATTCACTGGGTGAAAGGAAATGCTGCAGAACCAAGTTCAAACCCCCTCAAAATCCAATTCCTTCAACTGCATCTTCTTTTTCTTCCACAGGGCAAACCTGAAACGGTGCCGAGAGCCGGTTTTATCAAAGGCCCCGTGTTCAAAGGCGTCGCCTCGAGCCGCTTCTTGCCCAAAGGCACCAAAACCAAGGTTAACCTTGAGGAGCAGGGAAGACAAAAAGTGTCTTTCAGCTTTAGTTTAACCAAGAAAACTTTACCCAATCGGTTCCTGACTGCTCTGGGAAACGAAAAACAAAATGAAACTCCCACCCCTCCAGCGGTTCCCCTTCCGACTGATTTTAACCCCAAAAATAAACTGGACTTGGGGGACGCTGCCGGCTCAGCCGAAGAATCTTCGCCTCCAAAACCGAAGGTAGAACTGGGGAAGATTCATTTTAAAAAACATTTGCTGAACGTCACGGCGAAGCCGCCCTCGGCTCCGGCGGCGCCGGTAACGGAACCGGTGGCTTTGGCCGTGGATTTCCCCCCCACGCCGCCACCTCCCCCACCCCCGCCGCCACCGCCGGCGTCACCGATGCCGGTTCCTGGAGCCACGGCCCCGCCGCCGCCGCCGGTGACGCCGATGCCGGCGCTGCTGCTGTCGCCGCCCGGCGAAGCCGAAGCCCCCGTGCCGAGGGAGCCGAGCCATGCGCTGCCCAAAGAGGCCTCGGAGCCGGACGCCAAGCAGGAGCCGGCATCGCGCGGCTCGGAGGAGCGCGTGGCTCCAACCGCGCCCGAGCGGACGGAGAGAACCCCGCCGAAGGAAGATTCCCATATTGGGAAGGAGGAGGAGGTTTCTGATGGCTCCAAGGGTGCTCCCGTGTGCTCCCGGAGGCAGGGGGCCAAGAGGAAGTTCTCCCAGTCGGACGGCGCGCTGCAGGGCTCCGAGTCCGATGAGGATTCCGTGAGGACCTCCTCCAGCCAGCGGTCGCACGAGCAGAAGATCTCCAGCACGGAAAAGGAGAGAGATCCCAGACGGAGCTCCACGTCCCTCCGGGGTGACGACCTGGGCAAGTCCTCATCGCGCTCCAGGTCGGACAGGGATGAGAAGTACTCGAGCTATTCCAAATCGGAGAGAGACTCGCGGTACTCGTCCTCCCGCTCCCGCTCGGACAGAGAGAGGAGGCGAAGCCGCTCTCATTCCCGTTCCCGCTCCGATCGCAGCTCCCGAACCAGCTCCTCCTACTCGAGGTCGGAGCGCTCGCATTACTACGACTCCGACCGCCGGTACCACCGGAGCTCCCCGTACCGGGAACGGTCGCGGTATTCCCGGTCATACGCGGACAGCCGGGCGCGGGAGAGCTCGGACTCGGAGGACGAGTACAGGAGGACACATTCCAGGTCCAGCGATTCCAGGCGTACGTCCTCCCATTCCTCCTCCTCCTACAGAGACTCGCGATCCTCTTACTCCAAGTCGGACAGGGACAGCAAAGTGGAGTCGTCTCACGCCGACGTGGACAGGCGAGGGAGGTCGTCTTCGAAAGCGGATCGAGATTCCAAAAGGACTTCCGAAAGTGAAGTGTCCAAAAGGTGCTCTCCCCACGATGAACTGGGCTATCGGAAGGGGACGTCCCATTCCAAGCCCGACAGTAATGTGAATTCTTCCCGCTATAAATCCTCCACCCCTTCCAAGGCCCCCGCACCAAAGCCTGATAAATTTAAGAGTTCTTTCTGTTGTACAGAATCGATTGAAGAAATCAAGTCCAAGTCTAATTCTCTAGATTTAGAGACCTCTTGTGTAAAGAACAATGAGATCAGGGTGTCCAGTGTGAAAAAGTTGGAAAGGGAAAAGACGCTTTCTCCGTTAAATCAGTTCAACGATTCTCCCGCTTTGCCAAAGGCCGACGAGTCCAAGGCGGGTTTGGCGAGCTCAAAATCCGAGGAACTTGCAGCAAACGAAGGCCACGACAGTGTTAAGGAGCAAGAACCGTTCTTACAGGCGAAGCACGATCCCTTAAGGACGTGTTTCCCCACGGAATCGAGTGTGAACGGCTCCCCAGAGGGCCAGGATGAGGGTCTGGCAACTTCCAGTGCCTCCAGAGCAGAGGATGTCGCTGCGTCCTCTGACCACGGCCCGGGTTGGTCGGAAGCGTCGCCTGCTGTTGAGACGAGCCCGTTGTATCCGTTGCCATCCAATGGGTTTGAGAGCACGGATGTTTCCCAAGAGCAGGAGCTGGATGATTCCCGGGTCCAATCCAGCGAGTGCAACAGCCTGTTCCAGGAATTGGAGGCTCCGGAGCCGCAGCAGCCGGAGGAAGCCGCCCCTCTCCCTGTCGTGAATGTAGATCCCACTGAAACTGTCCTTGAGAAGGTGGATGAGGAGGTGACTCTGTGTGACAAAACCAAAGAACCTGTTTTTTGCTACATTTCCGATGATGCCACCCCCGGTTTGTACCACTCGGAAGTGGAAATCGAAGCGGAGCCCGCGGATTTGAAGGTGACATCCGAGGCTTTCCTGGACGTGCAGGTGGAGCCGCAGACGGTGACGTGCGATTACGAGAGCACGGAGGATTCCCAATCCAAGTCTGCCGGCGAGGATGAGCACGGCCATCCTTCCCATAAAATCAGCCTGGCTGTGGAGAGCTCGAGCAGGGATTCCTCCCAGGATGGCTGTTCCCAGAGGCTCCATTCGGATCATCCCACGCCGGAGGAGAGCGTCTCTTCCAAATGGGACGTGCCCCCGCCGGGCGTGTGCCAGGAGCCGCTCCAGCATTCGGAAGCTGAGGAGATGCTGGAGTTGGATGCTCAGCACGTTGATATTGGCTCATCAAAAAGCAAGTCATCGTTCCAGAATGAACATTCCTACTATTCAGAAGTGCCGCTGGAGCACCGTGGCAGGGAGGTGGTGGAGGAAAGCGCTGTTTCCACCGAGGGAGCGGAGCTGGATGAGCTGAGGGTTCAATGTCCCGGCATATCAGCCCAGAGGGATGAGGGAAGCGAGCCCTTGGTGGCCTCGGCTTTTCCAGACGCTTTGTATCCCTGCTCCGATGTCATCGTCACCGCAGAGGACACGGAGGTGGTGACCCAAGCCCCGACGTGCGACAGCAGCGGCGGCGCCTCGGAATTTCTTCCTGCCGGCCACGACGATTATTCCGACACAGGGGACAGCGACAGCGAGGGGGGCAGCGAGGACAGCGACACGGAGGACTCAGATTCCGATGATGGGACGCCACGGAAGAGGCTCCAGTCGGTCGTGGTGGTTCCTAAGAACTCCACCATAGCCATGGAGGAGAATAGCCCGGGCTCCTCCCGGAGCAGCCGCCGCTTCTCCGACCACTGGGATGATGAGCGGCCCGAGCCCAGCAGGCCCTACTATGAGGAGAGGCCAGAAAATACAGGGAGTAAAGGCGGTTCCCAGGTGGAGAGCAGATGTTCTCCCAGAGGGATGGAGAAGAGCCCGGCAACCTCCACGGAGCTGAGCAGGAAGGATCCGGAGGAGCTGCGGGCGGATCCGTGCCAGGCCCAGAGCGACGGCGTGGACAGCACGAGCCAGGCGGACCTGACGGCCGATTCCCACGGCAAAGCCGGCGCCGAGGAGAGGATGGTGCTGCCGGACGTGGTGGCCATGGGGAGGCCCATGGAGGAACAGCCCTTCTGCATCCCAGAGAGTTTGGAGAGCACCGACGCATCCCGACACCAGATGAGCTCTTCCAAACCTGACAGTCGGCAAGGGCAGGGCGGGCTCAACCAGTCCGGCCTCGGAGACTACTCCAGGCTGGATGGTTTCCATGCACCCGAGGGTGCTGTGGGCTGGGATTTTTCCCAGCAGGAGAAGCCCAGCAGCACCTACCAGCAACCAGACAGCAGCTTTGGGATGTACTCAGGCTACGTTTACCAGGCAGGACCGGGAGCCTATCCCAGCTCCCAGAGCTACTGGCAAGGCAATGGTTACTGGGATGCCAGGGCAGCCAGCAGAGCCTCTGTGGTGAGCTATGAACGCATCCAAGGCCAGGTGCCTGATTCCCTCACGGAAGACCACGAGGAATATGAAGAGGATGAACGTTGGGATGAGGACTGCAAGCCCCGCTTTCCCAGCCCCTCTGGAAAATCCCAGATTCCCGAGCAGAAGGAAAAGGGCTCAGTGCAAGCGCACGAAATCAGCAGCAATTCCACCAAGGAGCCGGTGCCGGGCGGGGAGAAGAAGGAAGAGGTGAAAACTTTGGAAAAGAACGACGCGAAAGAACGAGGCCCACCAAAAAAAAGGAGGCCGGAGTTGGAGAGCGACTCGGAGAGCGACGGCGACGCCGGGGAGAAGAGGAAGGGGAAGCTGGAGGGGGAGCAGGCAGAGCCGGCGCCTCAGGATTCCTCCATGGTGGGCAGGTTGTGCATCATGGATGACTTCAGGGACCCCCAGCGCTGGAAGGAGTTTGCCAAGCAGGGGAAGATGCCCTGCTACTTCGACCTCATCGAGGAGAACGTCTACTTGACAGAGAGGTAACTGCTGCTTTAGCTTTGCTTTCATTCCTGGAGTTTTTTAGGGGTTTAATTTCAATTTGCTTCCAGCGTGGTTGGGTTTTTATGGCCAAATTGGGATCTTTTGGAGGGAGGGGCTGGGATGTTGCATTCCCCACATTTGGCAAAGCCACCCCGGGCTCTCATCTCCTAAAGGGAATCCCCCAGTTTGGCCCAGATGGTCCCAAGTGCTGAGGAGAGATGGAAAATGGGAGGATCAGAGAGAAAGGTTGATTTATTTATCCCCTTTTTTATGGCTTTATCAGATCCTGCCTGTTCAATGTCCCTAAATGCCAGCTCACTCCATTTCTGTTGGCACAGGGAATTCTGCCTGGGTGTGGGAAAGCTTTTGGACAAACCAGGTGCTTTTCCAAAGGTTTTGGTTACTTCCATGTCTTTATTTATCATCTCAGAGGAGCTTTCTTAGATCTAATGGCCATAATTTATTTTTTCTTAGGGATTTTTTTGCTTTGTTGGGATCCACACTCCAGAGCATTCCCCAAATCCTTCATGGAAGTTAAAATATGAATTAGTGGATGCTCTCCTTTTTTCTAACTCTGATTTTCTCCTCATTTTTCATCCTCTCACTTGACAGCAAAGCAGAGGCTGAAGTAACCAAACCCTCCAATTTACCTTATTAAAATATGGATGTCCAAATAACATAAACAGGGAGGAGAAAGGAAAAACAGCAAAATATCCTGGGAATTCTCTTTGGGATGACAAAATGGAATTTCTTAAAGTTGGTTATTCCCATCCCTCCCGGTGGTTATCCCATGATTATCAACCCATATGTCAAGAAATTTATTTTCCCTTTTTTCCAAAAACCACTGATGAGGATTGAGGAGGAATTTCTCCACCTGGCTGCTGTCTCACCTGTGTTTCCACCCCTTGGATTCCCCAGGAAGAAGAACAAATCCCACCGGGACATCAAGCGGATGCTGTGCGAGTGTCCCCCGCTGTCCAAGGAGGAGCGGGCGCAGGGGGAGGTGGCCTGTGGGGAGGATTGTCTCAATCGCCTGCTCATGATCGAGTGGTGAGTCCTTGGATTGGCCTGGAGGTGTCCTGGGAGTCCTTCAGATTCCCAGGAATTCCTGGGAGGTGGCTTGGAGTGACATTTGGAGCTTTGGCTGCTCCATCCCTGGAAGGTTGCAGGGCTTGGATGGAGTTGGAGCACCCTTGGACAGTGGAAGATTTCCCTGCTCCAAGGGGGTGGAATGAGATGATCCTTAAGGTCCCTTCCCACCCAAACCATTCCACGATTCCATGATTTAAATCTTTGGGATGGTCTGCAGGAGATCAGCCCTCACAACCTCCTGGATCTCCTTTCCCCAGAGCTTCTCCAGCCTCTCTCCCTCTGGAAGAGATTTGCTGCTCCATGGGAGCTGGAGGCAGGGACAGGGTGAGATTGATGAGATTCCCCCCTTGCACGAGGATTGTGGAAGGATTGGAAGAAAATTTATGCTTCTATTACCTGGCAGAATCCCAATTTTTGCTTTTATCTCCTAGGCCAGGGAATATCTTGAAGGAATAACCCCTAAAATGTGGGGAGAAGAGCCCAATTCTCCCCATTGGGATGCCCTGAGAGAGAAACACAGCGGGATCAGCATCCCAAATATTTTTATCTTCCCAAAAATAAACGAGATCTGCATTTGCACATTGACAGTCACGTGGTTGTGCTTTTTATAGCAAACCACGTTTGAAGTGGTTTGATGATGATGATGATGATGATGAAGAAGGAATTGATGATGATTGATTGATTGATGATGATTTGGGATTGATTTCCCATCTGAGCCCTTTCTGCTGGCGTTGTTTTCCCTGCTGGGAATTGATTTTCTCCTTTCCCTCAGCTCTTCCCGCTGTCCCAACGGCGACTACTGCTCCAACCGGCGCTTCCAGAAGAAGCAGCACGCCGACGTGGAGGTGATCCTGACTGAGAAGAAGGGCTGGGGGCTCCGAGCTGCCAAGGACCTGCCATCGTAAGCCTTCCCTCTTCCCACAACCTTTTCCCACCCTTTTAACTCCTTCCTACAGGGAAAAGGGCCTGTGAGGTCTGGGTCTCCCACAACACACTCCTAGTTAAGCTGGCAGCCCGTGGCTTGGACAGGAGCACTCTGTGCTGGGTTAGGAACTGGCCCAGAGAGTGCTGGGGAACGGTGCTGCATCACCTGGGGACAGTCACTGGTGTCCCTCAGGGCTCTGTGCTGTTCCTCAGCTCTGTTCAATATTTTTGTTGATGACATGGATGAGGGGATTCAGTCTTTAATTAACAAATTAGCAGATGACACTGAGCTGGGAGCGTGTGTCCATCTGTTGGAAGGATGGAGGGCTCTGCAGAGAGAGCTGGAAGGGTTGGATGGATGGGCAGAGTCCAACAGGATGAAGTTTAACAAATCCAAGTGTCCAGTCCTGCACTTTGGCCACAATAACCCCTGCAATGTTATAGACTGGGGATGGTGTGGCTGGACAGTGCCCAGGCACAAAGGGACCTGGGGGTTCTGGTGACAGCAGCTGAACATGAGCCAGGGTGTGTCCTGGTGGCCAAGAAGGCCAAGGGCTCCTGGCCTGGATCAGGAACGGTGTGGCCAGCAGGAGCAGGGAGGTCACTCTGCCCCTGGGCTGGGCACTGCTGAGGCCACACCTGGAGTGCTGTGTCCAGTTCTGGGCCCTCAGTTCAGGATGGACACTGAGTGCTGTGTCCAGTTTAGGGTGGACACTCAGTGCTGTGTCCAGTTCAGGATGGACATTGAGTGCTGTGTCCAGTTTGGGATGGACACTGAGTGCTGTGTCCAGTTTGGGATGGACACTGAGTGCTGTGTCCAGTTTTGGATGAACATTGAGTGCTGTGTCCAGTTCCCTGAGTTCAGGATGGACACTGAGTGCTGTGTCCAGCTCTGTCCCTCGGTTTAGGATGGACACTGAGTGCTGTGTCCAGTTCAGGATGGACACTGAGTGCTGTGTCCAGCTCTGTCCCTCAGTTCAGGATGGACACTGAGTGCTGTGTCCAGCTCTGTCCCTCAGTTCAGGATGGACACTCAGTGCTGTGTCCAGCTCTGTCCCTCAGTTCAGGATGGACACTCAGTGCTGTGTCCAGCTCTGTCCCCTCAGTTCAGGATGGACACTCAGTGCTGTGTCCAGTTCTGTCCCTCAGTTCAGGATGGACACTGAGTGCTGTGTCCAGCCCTGTCCCCTCAGTTCAGGATGGACACTCAGTGCTGTGTCCAGCTCTGTCCCTCAGTTCAGGGTGGACATTCAGGAGGGACAGAGGGGACACGAGGCTGGTGAGGGGCTGGGAACACAAACCCTGTGAGGAACGGCTGAGGGAGCTGGGCTTGTTCAGCCTGGAGAAAAGGAGACTCAGGGGTGCCCTCATCACTCTCCACAGCTCCCTGAAAGGTGCCTGTGCTCAGCTGGGCTTGGGCTCTTTCTCCAGGCAGCACTGACAGAACCAGAGCACACAGCCTCGAGCTGTGCCAAGGGAAATTTAGGTTGGATATCAGGGAAAAGTTTTTTATGGAGAGAAGGATAAAGAACTGGAATGATCTGCCTGGGGAGGTGGTGGAGTCACCATCCCTGGATGTGTTTAAACAAAGCCTGGATGTGGCACTGGGTGCCAGGGTTTAGTTGGGGTGTTGGGGTTGGGTTGGACTCGATGCTCTTGAAGGTCTCTTCCAACCTGGAAATTCTGGGATTCTGTGATGTCCCTGCCAGGAGATGACCTGAGGTTCTTCCAGCTCCTCCTTGTCCCTGCTGGGTGTCCCTGTTGCTCTTTGGCACCTGCACATCTCTTGTTTGGTCTGGTTTTGCTCATCCTGGTTTCCCAGCAGCTTTTCCATGGCTTTTTCTTGGGATGAATCCACCTCCCCTTGCTCTGTCCCTGCTTCACTCCAGTTGTGTCCATTCTTCTCTTCCTGAGTCCTCCTCCTCCTCCTCCCCTTTGGAAAAGAAAAAGATCCTGAGGGGATTTTCCCTCCTGTTGTTAATCCAGGATTGGAATTCCAAGTGTTGGTTTGGAGAGAGGAGTGAGGACATTGAGATCTCCTGAGGCACGAGGATTGGGATGGGATTTATTGGGAGAAGGGAACATCCTGAGAGTGTCCAGGGCAGGGAATGGAGCTGGGAAGGCTCTGGAGCCCCAGGAGAGGCTGAAGGAGCTGGGAATTTTCCATGGCTTTTTTTTTTTGGGATGAATCCACCTCCCCTTGCTCTGTCCCTGCTTCACTCTGGTTGTGTCCATTCTTCTTTTCCCATCTTTGCAAAACTTCTCTTCCCAAGTCCTCCTCCTTCTCCTCCCCTTTGGACAACAAGAAGATCCTGAGGGGATTTTCCCTCCTGTTGTTAATCCAGGATTGGAATTCCAAGTGTTGGTTTGGAGAGAGGAGTGAGGACATTGGGATCTCCTGAGGCACGAGGGAGGAACCGGATTAGGTTTTTTGGGAGAAGGGAACATCCTGAGAGGAGTCTCAGGTTGGATATTGGGAATATTCCTCCTGAAAAGTGTTTTCCAGCCCTGGCACAGGTGCCCAGAGCAGCTGTGGCTGCCCCTGGATCCCTGGAATGTCCAAGGCCAGGTTGGACAGGGCTTGGATCACCCTGGGGCAGTGGGAGGTGTCCCTGCCCATGGAATGGGGTTGGAATGGGATGATCCCAAAATTCCCTTCCAATCCAAGCCATCCTGTAATTCTGTGAATATGTGGAATATGTAGAATATATAGAAGATATGGAATATGTGGAATATGTGGAATATATGGAATAGATAGAATAGATAGAATATATAGAATAGGTGGAATATGTGGAATATGTAGAATAGATGGAGTAGATGGAATATATGGAGTATATGGAATATATAGCATATATGGAATATATGGAATATATGAAATATATAGAATATATGGAATAAATGGAATATATAGAATATATGGAATATATGGAATATATAGAATGTATAGAATATATGGAATATGTGGAATATATGGAATAGATGGAATATATGGAATAGATGGAATATGTAGAATATATGGAATATATAGAATAGATGGAATAGATAGAATAGATGGAATATATGGACTATATGGAATATGTAGAATAGATGCAATATATTCTATAGAGGGAATATTAGAATTATATGGAATATGTGGAATATATGGAATATAGGGAATATGTGGAATATATGGAATATGTAGAATATATAGAATATATGGAATATATTCCATATATAGAATATATGGAATATGTAGAATATATGGAATAAATGGAATAAATGGAATATATGGAATATATGGAATATATGGAATATATAGAATGTATAGAATATATGGAATATGTGGAATAGATGGAATAGATGGAATACATGGAATATATGGAATACATGGAATGGATAGAATATATAGAATTATATGGAATATGTGGAATATATGGAATATAGGGAATATATGGAATATATGTAATATATAGAATATATAGAATATATGGAATAGATGGAATATGTAGAATAGATGGAATAGATGGAATATATAGAATATATAGAATATATAGAATAGATGGAATAGATGGAATAGATGGAATATATGGAATATTAGAATTATATGGAATATATAGAATATATGGAATACATAGAATATATTGAATATATGGAATATGTAGAATATATGGAATAGATGGAATATATAGAATATATGGAATATATGGAATATATGGAATATGTAGAATGTATGGAATATATAGAATATATGGAATATATAGAATATATGGAATATATGGAATATGTGGAATATATGGAATATGTGGAATATATGGAATATGTGGAATATATGGAATATGTGGAATATATGGAATATGTGGAATATATGGAATACATAGAATATATAGAATATATTGAATATATGGAATACGTAGAATAGATGGAATATTTAGAATATTTAGAATACATGGAATATATGGAATATGTAGAATATATGGAATATGTGGAATATATAGAATATATGGAATAGATGGAATATATAGAATATATGGAATATATTGAATATGTAGAATAGATGGAATAGATGGAATATATAGAACAAACCCTGCTCCAAAGGGCAGCTTCACCCTTCTGTCACCTTCCCATGAGCCCAAAATCCCAAATCCATCCGAATTCCCTAAAATTAAACCACATCATTATTGCTCCACCACCAGCACTGCCAGGCTGGGAGTTTTGTTCAGAAAATCCACCTGAACAGGGATTATTTTATGTTTATTGATATTTTTTTCTAAAATAAATTTTTTTCCCTCTTTCAGCAACACTTTTGTCTTGGAATACTGCGGGGAAGTGCTGGATCACAAGGAATTCAAGGCTCGGGTGAAGGAATATGCCCGGAACAAGAACATCCATTATTATTTCATGGCCCTAAAAAATGATGAGGTGAGCAGTGGGAAAAGCTGGATTTAGCTGTGGACAGCACCAGCTCATTGGGAACCCATGGAGCAATATCCTGGAGAAATTTAAATTATTTTCCTGAGGAGAGGAAACTTCAAACCTCAGGATTTTTTAACCCATTGCTCAATTCCAACAAAATTTTGGCAGCTTGGAGAAGGGGAAAATAAATTTTCCAAAGGAAAAAATGGAGCATGGATCATCATTCCATGGGAGAGAAGTTTGGGAAGATGATCCAAGCCAAACTCATCCATTTTTGCTGCCCAAATAAACCAAAAATCCACATTTCCTTGCTCATTAAACTCCATGAAATTGGGATGTTTTAAGCTGGTGAAGTGGATTTCCACTGGAATATTTTTATGTGGGATATCCTGAATTATTTCTGGGATGTGGAGCTGTTCCCTCTGCCTGAGGAGGATAAAACAGAAATTCCATCTTTTATTCTCCTTGTCTTTCCTGTCAGGATTTTTTTTGGGGTTTGGGGAGCTTGAGAGAAAAAAGGAGCTAAAAATACTCTAAAAATGTTTTTTTCCTGGGTGTTTTTCCTCTTAAAATAAAGATTTTTGGGATTGTTTTATTTTAAGTGTCACAAAAGAGAATTTCCAGTTATAAAAGGAGTTTTTACTTCTGGGATGACTTTTTCCTTGGAATATGAGGCTTGGGGGAGAAAAATTCACCGTCCCAACCCCTCATGGCTGCATCAGAAATAAAATCCAGGATCTGCATCCAACTGGAGAACTCTGAAAAATGAGGAGCTGTGGACCTAAATGTGTTTTTTGGGTGGAATAATGTCCAAATAAACCCCAAATCTCCGAAATAAAAATGAGGAATACCAAATAAAGAATGGGAAAAGGGGATGATTCCTACATGGGTTGTGTTTGTGGCTGTTTCCCCTTTCCAAGGAATCCTCATTCCTTTTTTTCCCCCCTGAATTTTTTTTTCTTTTTCAGATCATCGACGCCACCCAGAAAGGAAATTGCTCCCGTTTCATGAACCACAGCTGTGAGCCAAACTGTGAGACCCAAAAGGTAAAAAATAAATAAAAATAAAATAAAATAAATAAAAAATTAAAAAATCCAACATCTCCTCCCACTGGAGAACTCAAAGTGAAATTTTTCTTTATTTTCCTTTTTTTATTTTGGGATTTTCTGTTGTTGTTGTATCAATGACACAAAACCAACCGGAATTAAACCAAATCCTCAGCATAAATTAATAAACAAATAAATTAATAAATTAATAAATATGGATTCATATTTACTGTAGCAAGTCAAACCTTCAGATTTAGAGGAGAAAAGTTATTAATATCTATAATTAGCCAAAAAATTTATTAATATCTATAATTAGCCAGAAAAAATATTGTTATCCATAATTAGCCAAAAAATTTATTAATATCTATAATTAGCCAGAAAAAATATTGTTATCCATAATTAACCAGAAAAATTATTAATATCTATAATTA
The DNA here is from genome assembly GCA_021534815.1 of Acrocephalus arundinaceus. Taxonomy (NCBI): domain Eukaryota; kingdom Metazoa; phylum Chordata; class Aves; order Passeriformes; family Sylviidae; genus Acrocephalus; species Acrocephalus arundinaceus. Next base: position 52,717,652 of record JAJEOU010000373.1, on the reverse strand, counting down.
GCCAAAAAAATTATTAATATATATAATTAGCCAAAAAATTTATTAATATCTATAATTAGCCAAAAAAATTATTAATATCTATAATTAGCCAGAAAAAATATTGTTATCCATAATTAGCCAAAAAATTTATTAATATCTATAATTAGCCAGAAAAAATATTGTTATCCATAATTAGCCAAAAAATTTATTAATATCTATAATTAGCCAGAAAAAATATTGTTATCCATAATTAGCCAAAAAATTTATTAATATCTATAATTAGCCAGAAAAAATATTGTTATCCATAATTAGCCAGAAATTTATTAATATCTATAATTAGCCAGAAAAAAAATTGTTATCCATAATTAGCCAAAAAATTTATTAATAGCTATAATTAGCCAGAAAAAATATTGTTATCCATAATTAGCCAAAAAATTTATTAATATCTATAATTAGCCAGAAAAAATATTGTTATCTATAATTAGCCAAAAAATGTATTAATATCTATAATTAGCCAGAAAAAATATTGTTATCCATAATTAGCCAGAAAAATTAATATCTATAATTAGCCAGAAAAAATATTGTTATCCATAATTAGCCAGAAAAATTAATATCTATAATTAGCCAGAAAAATTATTACTATCTATAATTAGCCAGAAAAAAAATTGTTATCCATAATTAGCCAAAAAATTTATTAATATCTATAATTAGCCAAAAAATTTATTAATATCGATAATTAGCCAGAAAAAATATTGTTATCTATAATTAGCCAAAAAATTTATTAATATCTATAATTAGCCAGAAAAATTATTACTATCCATAATTAACCAGAAAAATTATTAATATCTATAATTAAGTGCTCAAACTTTATTTTACTTTTAATTATACTTACCTTTTATTAATTTTTTACTTACCTTTTATTAGTTATTAATTTACTTTTTTAACTTTAATTATACTTATCTTTTATTAATTTTTTACTTACCTTTTATTATTTATTAATTTACTTTATTTTACTTTTAATTATACTTACCTTTTATTAATTATTTACTTACCGTTTATTATTTATTAATTTACTTTATTTTAATTATACTTACCTTTTATTAATTTTTTACTCACCTTTTATTATTTATTAATTTATTTTATTTTAATTATACTTACCTTTTATTAATTTTTTACTTACCTTTTATTATTTATTAATTTACTTTATTTTAATTATACTTATCTTTTATTAATTTTTTACTTACCTTTTATTCTGAAATGCAATTTCTGCACTGCCTGATAAACAAGATTTAAGCTCTTTTCTATCAGCAATGGGAGGTCTGGCTGCCTCAGATATTTTATGATTATGCCTAAATAAATATATTATAAACTTTGAAAAATTTATATATTATATTATTTATTATATATTATAAAGGATGAGCAATAGATCAGAGTCTTGTCCTGTGAGTTGGTACTTGTGGCACAAACTCAGGTGTGTTAATATCACAGTATTCATATAATTAATGCAGAAATTAAAATATATTTAATATATTTAATGCAGAAATTAAAATATATTTAATATATTGAATGCAGAAATTAAAATGTATTTAATATAATATATTGAATGCAGAAATTAAAATATATTTAATATACTTAATGCAGAAATTAAAATATATTTAATATAATATATTGAATGCAGAAATTAAAAGATATTTAATATAATTGAATGCAGAAATTAAAAGATATTTAATATAATATATTGAATGCAGAAATTAAAAGATATTTAATATAATATATTGAATGCAGAAATTAAAAGATATTTAATATAATATATTGAATGCAGAAATTAAAAGATATTTAATATAATATATTGAATGCAGAAATTAAAAGATATTTAATATAATTGAATGCAGAAATTAAAATATATTTAATATAATATATTTAATGCAGAAATTAAAAGATATTTAATATACTTAATGCAGAAATTAAAATATATTTAATATAATATATTGAATGCAGAAATTAAAAGATATTTAATATACTTAATGCAGAAATTAAAATATATTTAATATAATATATTGAATGCAGAAATTAAAAGATATTTAATATAATATATTGAATGCAGAAATTAAAATATATTTAATATAATATATTGAATGCAGAAATTAAAAGATATTTAATATAATATATTGAATGCAGAAATTAAAAGATATTTAATATATTGAATGCAGAAATTAAAAGATATTTAATATATTTAATGCAGAAATTAAAAGATATTTAATATATTTAATGCAGAAATTAAAATATATTTAATATATTTAATGCAGAAATTAAAATATATTTAATATATTTAATATAATATATTTAATAATCTGCCTAATATATTTAAGCAGAAAACCAACTGCACTGATTTAACCATGCAAATTATGAATAAACAGTTTAAATAGAACATTAAAGATTTAAAACAAAAACTCCTCAGTGCTGCTTTTCCAAGGATTTATATGCTTTAAGTGGAGTTAAAGCTGGAATAATTCCTGGAATTTTTATTTTTCCACAGTGGACTGTGAATGGGCAGCTCAGGGTTGGGTTCTTCACCACCAAATTGGTTCCATCCGGCTCGGAGCTGACGTTTGATTACCAATTCCAGAGATATGGGTACGTCCCCCACCTCCCCCTTAATGACCTCTTAATTACTTCATTTATTTAATTGCTTCATTCATTTCATTGCTTTATTTAATTGCTTTCATTATTTAATTGCTTTAGCAATCACAACGCACAAGGCGTCGTTATCAGCACAATTATTATGGTGGTTAATAAAAAAAGAGTTCCTAAAAACTCTTTCACCCCTGATTTTTAATTCCATCTATCCCAAATCCCATTATCCATTTTAATTTTTGACACACCTTTCCTTGAATTGTTTGCCCCTGTAGATGAATTTTAAGTGATTCAATAAATTCATACAACGCATCCCTTCAAAATCTTCACACCCAAGTACAAAATCATTAAATGCAGATTGAATTAAAGTAAATTACAATAATTAATCTGATTTTTGGGTATAGGCAGAAACATCCTTGATTAAAAGTTGATCTTTTCCTGTGTAGTTAAATTTGGCACAAAAGGTCACGTTCAACCAAGGATGTCAAGTTTAGGTTCTGGAGATGTTTTGGGAATGTGAGGAATTCTCCTTTCTTTCTCCTTCCAATTCCTGGAATTGTTTCCCTGCTTCTTGCCACTGTTCCTCCAGTGGGTTCCACATATTTAAAATAAAATTTTCCCACAATTTTCCCAAGAAATTTGGCACAAAAGGTCACGTTCAACCAAGGATGTCCAATCCTTGAAGTTCTGGAGATGCCTTGGGAAGGTGAGGAACACTTGGAATTTCTGGCTCAGGAATTCCGTGCTTTTTCCTCTTTCCCAGTGTCTCTACTCCATCCCTTTCCCAGATAATTAATTATCTTCCTGTCTGATTATTCCTAATTATTAATTATCCAAGCTCCAGACTTTTCAATATTCCTCAAGAATTCCCATTCCTCATTTCCCACTCTGCTTTTCTGTAAAACCCCCTGGATAACCCATCCACCCTTCCTGGCCTAACCCAGGGCTGCAGGGAAAGCTCCAGCCTGGAATTTGGATCCCTTTGCTAATCCTGAGCCTAAAATTCCTCCATTTCTGTCTAACTTAATGAACATCCCTTCCTTTTCCTTCTGGATCCTTCTCCAGGCTCTTCCTGTGAGCAGGAATGAGTTTTCGTTGCATTTTAGGATTTTCCTCCTTCCTAGAAATTCCTGGAATTGAGTTTTTCCACTTCCAGTGGGTTCCACATATTTAAAATAAAATTTTCCCACAATTTTCCCAAGAAATTGTGGAATGGAGTTTAAAATGGATGGTGTGTCAAGTGGGAAATACAGAGAAATATTCCTTTGGAATTAAATTTATTTGCATTTATTATTGGGAATTATATTTGTTGTATTTATTATATTTTTGATATTTTATATTTTTGATATTTATTATATTTGTGATATTTATTATATTTGTGATATTTTTTATACTTGTGATATTTATTATATTTGTGATATTTATGATATTAATTATATTTGTTATATTTATTACATTTTTTGTTATATTTATTATATTTATTATATTTATTAATTATATTTATTATCTATGTTATATTCATTATCCATGACTGAACATCCAACCCAAAATTTCCCACGTGGATTTTGCTGCTTCCATGAATCCTGAGCTCATTCTTTTTTAAGCTCTAAAATTCAATATATGAGTTATAAAACGCTGTGAAATCCAAGCTTTTCCTAATTCCTGAGGACAAATCCCTTAAGAAAATCAGGATATTGATGGCAATGTGGGATAAGAAATTATCAGCCCCACCAGCTCCAGCTTTTCCTCTCTATAATTCCTGGTCCTTGACTTGTGGAAAGGTGGAAGTGAGGCAGGCTTGGCTTTCCAGCTGCCACAATTTGGAAATAAAGATTTTATTTGGATTTTCAGCAGCTTTTCCATGCAGAAAAATTCCCATTCCCAACTCCTGAAGGGTTGAGCTGTTGCTGATGTTCCATTTGTGTTTCCCTCCACAGCAAAGAGGCCCAGAAATGTTTTTGTGGCTCCTCCAACTGCCGGGGGTACCTGGGTGGGGAGAACAGGGTCAGCATCCGCGCTGCCGGCGGGAAGATGAAGAAGGAACGTTCCCGGAAAAAGGATTCGGTGAGTTCGGCTCTACCGCGGTCACCAAGGTTGGAAAATCCCTCTGGGATTGAGCCCAAGAATTCCTTGGTGCTGCCAAGAGCACTTGGGTGTCCCCAAGTGCCACCTCAACCTCCTGGTGGCTTTAAATCCCTCCAGGAATGGGGATTCCACCAGCTCCAGCCCTTTCCATGGAGGAAAAATCCCTCCAGGAATGGGGATTCCACCACTAAAACCCCTTTTCTGTGGAGGAAAATCCCTCCAGGAATTGGGATTCCACCACCACCCATTTCCATGGAGGGAGAATCCCTCCAGGAATGGGGGTTCCACCTCCATCCTTTTCCATGGAGGAAAAATTCCTCAAGGAATGGGGGTTCAACCTCCACCATCCCTTTTCTATGGAGGAAAATCCCTCCAGGAATGGGGATTCCACCATCATCAACGCTTTCCATGGAGGAAGAATCCCTCCAGGAATGGGGATTCCACCACCTCCAGCCCTTTCCATGGAGGAAAATCCCTCCAGGAATGGGGATTCAACCTCCACCACCCATTTCCATGGAGGAAGAATCCCTACAGGATTTCGAATTTCACCTCCAGCCCTTTTCCATGGAGAAAAAATCTCTCCAGGAATGGGGATTGCAGCTCCAGCCCTTTCCATGGAGGGAGAATCCCTCCAGGAATGGGGATTCAACCTCCAGCTTTCTCCATGGAGGAACAATCCCTCCAGGAACTGGAATTCCACCATCACCAACCCTTTCCATGGAGGAGGAATTCCTCCAGGAATGAGGATTCCACCTCCACCCATTTCCATGGAGGAAAATCCCTCAAGGAATGGGGGTTCCACCTCCACCAACCCTTTCCATGGAGGGAGAATCCCTCCAGGATTTGGGATGGCATCTCCATCCCTTTCCATGGAGGAGGAATCCTTCCAGGAATGGGGATTCCAGCTCCACCCATTTCCATGGAGGAAAAATCCCTCCAGGAATGGAGATTCTATCACCTCCACCAGACCTTTCCATGGAGGAAAATTCCTCCAGCAATTGGGATTCCACCACCAACCCTTTCCATGGAGGAAAATCCCTCCAGGAATGGGGATTCCACCACCAAAAACCCTTTTCCATGGAGGAAAAAATCTCTCCAGGAATGAGGATTGCAGCTCCAGCCCTTTCCATGGAGGAAGAATCCCTCCAGGAATGGGGATTCAACCTCCAGCTTTTTTCCATGGAGGAAAAATCCCTTGAGGAATGAGGATTCTACCTCCACCCATTTCCATGGAGGAAAAATCCCTCAAGGAATGGGGGTTCCACCTCCACCATCCCTTTCCATGGAGGAAAATCCCTCCAGGAATGGGGATTCAAACTCCAGCCCTTTCCATGGAGGAAAATCCCTCCAGGAATGGGAATTCCACCTCCACCACCCTTTTCCATGGAGGACTTGCCCCAATATCCCACCTGAGCCTCCCCTGGCCCAACTCGACGCCGTTCCCTCTCATCCTGTCCCTGTTCCTTTGGGAGAAGATGATTCCTGATGATTTTTTCCATGGATGTGTCAGTAAAGGTTGGATTGATGATCTTGGAAGTCTTTTCCAACTCCAATTGTTTTATTTCAGGATTTGTATTTTCTTGGATTTCAGTTAAATCCATATTTCCTTTCTCCTGGTTATTTAAACTCCTACCAGAGAGTGACTTTCCCAAATCCAATATTTCCTCATCCATAACCAAACCCCACCATAAATCCCACCTGGATTTAAAAATTTGGGTTGCTTCCCATGTTTTTTAAACATTAATGAAAGATGAACAATATTGGCAGCTCCAAGGGCAGAATTTTATCATTTCCAGCTTGGGATGTGGAATTTTTTGGACAACACATGGAATTGCAGGGATTGGTTCACACCACGTGGAAAAAATGCAGAGAATCCAGAACCAGAGGAATTTTTCTGGATGAAATCTCCAAGAACCTGCACAGGCTCTTCTTTAATTCTTATAAATTATAATTATTCCATCCTCAATGAGACAAACCTTTATTCCTATGGAGAAGATTTATTCCTAATTCTTTTGGAAAGGTTTAAAAATGAATTATTTGCTGCATCAAAGAGTGAGAAAACCAAGAAATAATTCCTAAATCATTTATAGAGAGTGAGGAAGCCAAGAAAAAGTTCCTAAATCATTTTAAAACATTAATTAGTCACTAAATGAGAGGATGATGTTCCAGTGTCCATGTGGAGAAGGAATTTCTGGTTGTAAAGATTATAAATCTGTTGGCATTTTTTAATCCATAAATCAGGACAAATTTATAAAGAATTTTTTCTATTTTCAGAGTAGAAAGAAGAAATTTGACTTGAAATTAAAGATGATATGACAAATTTATAAAGAATTTCTACAATTCAGAATAAGAAAGAAGAAATTTGACTTGAAATTAAAGATGATGTGACAAATTTATGAAGAATTTCTACAATTCAGAATAGAAGAAATTCGACTTGAAATTAAAGATAATTTCTCATGACAAATTTATAAAGAATTTCTACAATTCAGAATAAAAAGAAGAATTTTGACTTGAAATTAAAGATAATTACTCGTGACAAATTTATAAAGAATTTCTAGAATTCAGAATAAGAAAGAAGAAATTTGACTTGAAATTAAAGATAATATGACAAATTTATAAAGAATTTCTACAATTCAGAATAGAAGAAATTCGACTTGAAATTAAAGATAATTTCTCGTGACAAATTTATAAAGAATTTCTACAATTCAGAATAGAAGAAATTTGACTTGAAATTAAAGATAATTACTCGTGACAAATTTATAAAGAATTTCTACAATTCAGACTAGAAAGAAGAAATTTGACTTGAAATTAAAGATAATTACTCGTGACAAATTTATGAAGAATTTCTACAATTCAGAATAAAAAGAAGAAATTTGACTTGAAATTAAAGATAATATGACAAATTTATAAAGAATTTCTACAATTCAGAATAGAAGAAATTTGACTTGAAATTAAAGATAATATGACAAATTTATAAAGAATTTCTACAATTCAGAATAGAAGAAATTTGACCTGAAATTAAAGATAATATGACAAATTTATAAAGAATTTCTACAATTCAGAATAGAAGAAATTTGACTTGAAATTAAAGATAATATGACAAATTTATAAAGAATTTCTACAATTCAGAATAGAAGAAATTCGACTTGAAATTAAAGATAAAATGACAAATTTATAAAGAATTTCTACAATTCAGAATAGAAAGAAGAAATTTGACTTGAAATTAAAGATAATTTCTCGTGACAAATTTATAAAGAATTTCTACAATTCAGAATAAAAAGAAGAAATTTGTCCTGCAGTTAAAGATAATTTCTTGTGACAAATTTAGAAAGAATTTCTACAATTCAGAATAGAAGAAATTTGACTTGAAATTAAAGATAATTACTCATGACAAATTGATAAAGAATTTCTACAATTCAGAATAAAAAGAAGAAATTTGTCCTGCAGTTAAAGATAATTTCTTGTGACAAATTTAGAAAGAATTTCTACAATTCAGACTAGAAAGAAGAAATTTGACTTGAAATTAAAGATAATATGACAAATTTATAAAGAATTTCTACAATTCAGAATAGAAGAAATTTGACCTGAAATTAAAGATAATATGACAAATTTATAAAGAATTTCTAAAATTCAGAATAGAAAGAAGAATTTTGACTTGAAATTAAAGATAATTTCTTGTGACAAATTTATAAAGAATTTCTAAAATTCAGAATAAAAAGAAGAAATTTGACTTGAAATTAAAGATAATTTCTCGTGACAAATTTATAAAGAATTTCTACAATTCAGAATAAAAAGAAGAAATTTGACTTGAAATTAAAGATAATTTCTCGTGACAAATTTATAAAGAATTTCTACAATTCAGAATAGAAGAAATTCGACTTGAAATTAAAGATAATTACTCATGACAAATTTATAAAGAATTTCTATAATTCAGAATAGAAAGAAGAAATTTGACTTGAAATTAAAGATAATTTAATTTAAACAAACTCAATTTGTTTTCCTGCATGGAAAGATAAATTCAAGGACGGTTTTGGTGCAACCACCTGGAATTTCCACCAAAGCTAAAATTTCCCATTCCTTAGGGAAAACAAAAGTTGGGAATTCTCTGGGATGAGGCTGAACTTGGTTTTTTTTGTCTCTGCAGGTGGATGGGGAGCTGGAGGCGCTGCTGGAGAACGGGGAGGGTCTCTCTGATAAAAACCAAGTGCTGAGCTTGTCCCGACTCATGGTCCGGATTGAAACCTTGGAGCAAAAACTCACCTGCCTCAAACTCATCCAGGTGAGTTCTGGATCAACTTCCTGAAAATATATTTATTATATGATACAAATTAATTAATTTTCTATATTTATAGTTGATTTCTTATAGGCTTTAACATCTTTTTCTAATTATCCAAAAGACATTTTCTCATTTCAAGATCCTTTTTTTATTTTCTACCTGCTTAAGCATTTTTTAACTACTGTTTAAAAAACTCTCAAACTACTGTTGAAAATTAATTCAAAAAAATATTTGAAGGAAAATCACTCCAGTTTAGAGCTTGAGTCCTAAGGGAGTTGGGATAACAATTTTCTAAATTCTCATGGATTTATCAGCTTAAGATAAAATACAGAAAAATATTGGAACAGCCAGGATGTGGAATAATTATTGACTCCTCTGTGTTATCTGTGGGAGATAAAATATTAGAGATGGTAATGAATAAATTAATGAAGATACATGAATGAATATAAATAATGAATGAAAAAAAAAAGAATGAAATAATGAATACATTAATGAAAATAACATAAAAAATGAATAATGAATAAAACCTTTCAGGAAGTCAAGGGTGCAGCAAATTGTATCTGATTTCATGCACAAAGAGGAGTTTATTTATTAATGTTTTATCCCAGCTGTTCCAGGTGAGGAACAGCCTGGGAAGGGGAGGGATCCATGTCCTGTTCAGGTGACATCCCCAGAGGAAGAGGAGGAATGTGGGAGGCAGGTCCTGCCCTTTTTCCTGCATCCCAACAGCTCCAGGATCCATTATCCTTCAGTTTTATTCATCATTATTTATGAGGAATAAATAATTTATTAGGAATTTATTATAATTTATTAGGAATGGTCCTAATGCAGGATCCCTGCTCCAATCCCAGCACTTCCAGCCATTTAAATCAGGTTGGATCTGCTCAGGTGCTGAGTTCTGGTTCTGCCATGGCTTTGGGACCTGCTCAGGTGCTGAATTCTGGCTCTGCCGTGGCTTTGGGACCTGTCCAGGTGCCCAATTCTGGCTCTGCCATGGTTTTGGGACCTGCTCAGGTGCTCAGTTCTGGTTCTGCCATGACTTTAGGACCTGCTCAGGTGCTGAGTTCTGGTTCTGCCATGGCTTTAGGACCTGCTCAGGTGCTGAGTTCTGGTTCTACCATGACTTTGACCATGATCCCAGTGGAGCTGGGATCCAGTGGTCAATGGTCCTGCTCCAATCCCAGCATTTCCAGCCACTCAGATCAGGTTGGACCTGCTCAGTTGCCCGGTTCTGGCTCTGCCATGGCTTTGACCATGATTCCAGTGGAGCTGGATCCTGCTGCTGGATCCCTGCTCCAATGTCAGCACTTCCAGCCATTTAAATCAGGTTGGACCTGCTCAGGTGCCGAGTTCTGGCTCTGCCATGGCTTTGGAACCTGCCCAGGTGCTGAGTTCTGGTTCTACCATGGCTTTGAGACCTGCTCAGGTGCTCAGTTCTGGCTCTGCCATGGCTTTGACCATGATCCCAGTGGAGCTGGGATCCACTGGTCAGTGGTCCTGCTGATGGATCCCTGCTCCAATCCCAGCAGTTCCAGCCACTCAAACCAGGTTGGAGCTGCCCAGGTGCTGAGTTCTGGTTCTGCCATGGCTTTGGGATCTGCTCAGGTGCTCAGTTCTGGTTCTACCATGACTTAGACCATGATCCCGGTGGAGCTGGGATCCAGTGGTCCTGCTGATGGATCCCTGCTCCAATCCCAACATTTCCAGCCACTCAAACCAGGTCGGACCTGCCCAGGTGCTGAGTTCTGGCTCTGCCATGGCTTTGAGCATGATTCCAGTGGAGCTGGACCCTGCTGCTGGATCCCTGCTCCAATCCCAGCATTTCCAGCCATTTAAATCAGGTTGGACCTGCTCAGGTGCTGAGTTCTGGCTCTGCCATGGCTTTGGGACCTGCTCAGGTGCCGAGTTCTGGTTCTACCATGGCTTTGGGACCTGCTCAGGTGCTGAGTTCTGGCTCTGCCATGGCTTTGGGACCTGCTCAGGTGCTCAGTTCTGGTTCTACCATGGCTTTGGGACCTGCTCAGGTGCTGAGTTCTGGCTCTGCCATGGCTTTGGTACCTGCTCAAAATTTTGATTTCTGGCTCTACCATGACTTTGACAATGATCCCGGTGGAGCTGGGATCCAGTGGTCCTGCTGCAGGATTCCTGCTCCATTCCCAGCAGTTTCCAGCCATTTAAACCAGGTTGGACCTGCTCAGGTGCCGAGTTCTGGCTCTGCCATGACTTTGGAACCTGCCCAGGTGCTGAGTTCTGGCTCTACCATGGCCTTGACCATGATCCCAGTGGAGCTGGATCCTGCTGCTGGATCCCTGCTCCAATCCCAGCAGTTCCAGCCACTCAGATCAGGTTGGACCTGCTCAGGTGCTGAGTTCTGGCTCTGCCGTGGCTTTGGGACCTGCTCAGGTGCTGAGTTCTGGCTCTGCCATGGCTTTGGGACCTGCTCAGGTGCTGAGTTCTGGTTCTGCCATGGCTTTGACCATGATCCCAGTGGAGCTGGGATCCAGTGGTCAATGGTCCTGCTCCAATCCCAGCATTTCCAGCCACTCAAATCAGGCTGGACCTGCTCAGGTGCCGAGTTCTGGCTCTGCCATGGCTTTGGGACCTGCTCAGGTGCTGAGTTCTGGTTCTACCATGGCCTTGACCATGATCTTAGTGGAGCTGGGATCCAGTGGTCCTGCTGCTGGATCCCTGCTCCAATCCCAGCACTTCCAGCTACTCAAACCAGGTTGGACCTGCCCAGGTGCTGAGTTCTGGTGCCACCATGGCTTTGGGACCTGCTCAGGTGCTGAGTTCTGGTTCTGCCATGGCTTTGGGACCTGCTCCAAATTTTGATTTCTGGCTCTGCCATGGCTTTGACCATGATCCCAGTGGAGCTGGATCCTGCTGTTGGATCCCTGCTCCAATCCCAGCAGTTCCAGCCACTCAAACCAGTTTGGATCTGCTCAGGTGCTGAGTTCTGGTTCTGCCATGGCTTTGGGACCTGCTCAGGTGCTGAGTTCTGGTTCTACCATGGCTTTGGGATCTGCTCAGGTGCTGAGTTCTGGTTCTACCATGGCTTTGGGATCTGCTCAGGTGCCGAGTTCTGGCTCTGCCATGACTTTGGGATCTGCTCAGGTGCTGATTTCTGGCTCTGCCATGGCCTTGCCCATGATCCCAGTGGAGCTGGGATCCACTGGTCAGTGGTCCTGCTGATGGATCCCTGCTCCAATCCCAGCAGTTCCAGCCACTCAAACCAGTTTGGATCTGCTCAGGTGCTGAGTTCTGGCTCTGCCATGGCTTTGGGACCTGCTCAGGTGCTGAGTTCTGGCTCTGCCATGGCTTTGAGACCTGCTCAGGTGCTGAGTTCTGGCTCTACCATGGCTTTGACCATGATCCCAGTGGAGCTGGGATCCAGTGGTCAATGGTCCTGCTCCAATCCCAGCATTTCCAGCCACTCCAGTCAGGTTGGACCTGCTCAGGTGCCGAGTTTTGGCTCTACCATGGCTTTGGGACCTGCTCAGGTGCTGAGATCTGGCTCTGCCATGACTTTGACCATGATCCCAGTGGAACATTTTCCCATGTTTTCCCAGTGGAACAGTTTCTCATGTTTTCCCAGTGGAACAGTTTCCCATGTTTTCCCAGTGGAACAGTTTCCCATGTTTTCCCAGTGGAACAGTTTCCCATGTTTTCCCAGTGGAACAGTTTACCATATTTTTGCCTGGAAGTCTCTGACCATTCCCAATTTCCCTCTCCAGAACACGCACTCACAGTCCTGCCTCAAATCCTTCCTGGAGTGCCACGGGCTGTCCCTGCTCTGGATCTGGATGACGGAGCTGGGCGATGGCAGAGGAAGCACCGCCAACAACCTGAAGCTGCAGCTGGAGGTCAGTGATTCCCTGGGAGCTCTCATGGAATCCTCCAGGTGGGAAAAACCCTTTGAGATCCAGTCCAGCCATTCGCCAGCACTGCTGAGGGGTCACTCACCCTTGTCCCCAAGTGCCACATCCACAGGGCCCTGAAATCCCTGCAGGAATGGGGACTCTGCCCTGTTCCAGCCCTTTTTGGGGCTTTGCTGAATGCTCAGGATCACGAGGATTTTCTTTCCCTTCTGTTTTTTTTTAAAATCCAAATCCATGCCAAGCATTCATGGAAAACAAACTCAGGTGCCTCAGAACTACAGGCCTGAAACTTCTGCCCCTCAGGCAAATCTTTAATAAATGGAAGGAATTTGCTCCTGTGGTTTTCCTTAGGAAATGGAAGGAATTTGGGACCTGCCCAGGTGCTGAGTTCTGGCTCTGCCATGGCTTTGGGACCTGCTCAGGTGCTGAGTTCTGGTTCTACCATGGCCTTGACCATGATCTTAGTGGAGCTGGGATCCAGTGGTCAATGGTCCTGCTCCAATCCCAGCATTTCCAGCCACTCAAACCAGTTTGGATCTGCTCAGGTGCTGAGTTCTGGTTCTACCATGGCCTTGACCATGATCTTAGTGGAGCTGGGATCCAGTGGTCAATGGTCCTGCTCCAATCCCAGCATTTCCAGCCACTCAAACCAGTTTGGATCTGCTCAGGTGCTGAGTTCTGGCTCTGCCATGGCTTTGGCATGGCAAAATCCTGAGGCAAATTCCATGAGCCAGATTTAAAGGTTGCTGCTGTTGAGATTTAAAGTTTGTTGCTGTTCATTCTGTGCTGGAGCACAGGGATTTTAAGATCCTGACAATCCAAAGAGGAACTGAATGTTTTGGTATTCCATAAACAATTTGGGATTGGAAGCCCAAAGACATCTGGAAGTTCAAGGTTGTGGAGTCCAAGCTGTGCCTGATCCTCACCTTGTCCCCAGCCCAGAGCTCTGATTGTCACCTCCAGGAGTTCCTTGGACACCTCCAGGGATGGGAACTCCAAACCTCCCTGAGCAGCTCATTCCAATGTTTAACATTGAAAGAATTTCTTCTTTTACCATGAGGAAATTCTTCCCAAAATCCCTCACCCATGACCAGATCAGATCTTTAGGTTTTAGATGGGATATTAGGAAGGAATTCTTGGCTGTGAGGGTGATGAGGTCCCAGCACAAGTTGTCCAGGGAGGTTGTGGATTTCTCATCCTTGGGAATGTCCAAGGCCAGGTTGGATGGGGCTTGGAGCAGCCTGGGACAGTGGGAGGTGGAATTCCATCCCATGGCAGAGGAGGTGGAATTGATGATCCTTATAATCCCTTCCCACCCAAACCATTTTGGGTCACCTTGATATTCCAGAATTAATTCTTCCCGAAAAAAAGTGAATTATTCCAGGTGAGACACAAAAAGAATTTCTTATTTTTCCATGAGGAAATTCTTCCCCAAATCCCTCACCTGTGACCATCTTAGATCAGATCTTTATGTTTTCATGGGATATTAGGAAGGAATTCTTGGCTGTGAGGGTGATGAGGTCCCAGCACAGGTTGTCCAGGGAGGTTGTGGACTTCCTGTCCTTGGGAATGTCCAAGGCCAGGTTGGATGGGTCTTGGAGCAACCTGGGACAGTGGAAGGTGGAATTCCATCCCATGGTAGGGATGGAATTGATGATCCTTAAGATCCCTTCCCACCCAAACCATTTTGGGTCACCTTGATATTCCAGAACTAATTCTTCCCGAAAAAAGTGAATTATTCCAGGTGAGACACAAAAAGAATTTCTTCTTTTTCCATGAAGAAATTGTTCCCCAAATCCCTCACCCATGACCTGTAACCATCTTAGATCAGATCTTTAGGTTTTCATGGGATATTAGGAAGGAATTCTTGGCTGTGAGGGTGATGAGGTCCCAGCACAGGTTGTCCAGGGAGGTTGTGGACTTCCCATCCTTGGGAATGTCCAAGGCCAGGTTGGACAGGGCTTGGAGCAGCCTGGGACAGTGGAAGGTGGAATTCCATCCAATGGCAGGGATAGAATTGATGATCCTTAAGATCCCTTCCCACCCAAACCATTTTGGGACTCCGTGATCACTTTGATATTCCAGAATTAATTCTTCCCAAAAAAAGTGAATTATTCCAGGTGAGACACAAAAAGAATTTCTTATTTTTCCATGAGGAAATTCTTCCCAAAATCCCTCACCTGTGACCATCTTAGATCAGATCTTTATGTTTTCATGGGATATTAGGAAGGAATTCTTGGCTGTGAGGGTGATGAGGTCCCAGCACAGGTTGTCCAGGGAGGTTGTGGACTTCCCATCCCTGGGAATGTCCAAGGCCAGGTTGGATGGGGCTTGGAGCAGCCTGGGATAGTGGGAGATGGAATTCCATCCCATGGCAGGGATGGAATGGAAGATCCTTAAGATCCCTTCCCACCCAAACCATTTTGGGACTCCTTGATCACCTTAAAATTCCAAAATTAATTCTTCCAAAGAAAAGTGAATTATTCCAGCTGAGACACAACTTTAAATCTAACAACACCCTACTTTTCCTCGCCCTCAGATCATGAAAACCCTGGAGCTGCTGCCCATCCCCACCAAGAACATGCTGGAGGAGAGCAAAGTTCTGCCCATCATCCAACGTTGGGCTCAGACCAAGACGGCCGTGCCGCAGCTCAGCGAGGGCGACGGATATTCCAGCGAGAACACATCCCGGGCTCACACCCCGCTCAACACCCCGGAAATCCTGGCCAAGCAGGGCGTGGAAGGCGACACGGACACCCCCAAAAAGTTGGTGTTCCGTAGGCTGAAGATCATCAGTGAGAACAGCATGGACAGCGCCATCTCGGACACCACCAGCGAGCTGGAAGGGAAGGAAGGCAAGGAAGACTTGGATCAGCTGGAGGCAGCACCCATGGAGGTGGCAGAGGAGCAGCAGCAGCAGCAGCAGCAGCAGGACATCAAAACTGCTGTGGAAGCACCGGTGGAGAGCAGCAAATCCCAACCTGCAGAGCTGGAGGCCGAGCCCGAGGCAGAGGTCAAGGAGGGCAATGGAGCCAAGCTGGAGGAGCCCATGGCCATGGAGACGCCGTCGCAGGATGAAGAGGAAGGAGTTTCTGATGTGGAGAGCGAGAGGAGCCAGGAGCAGACGGATAAAATGGTGGATGTGAGCGACTTGGCCACCAGGCTGCTCGACAGCTGGAAGGAGCTCAAGGTAAGAGGCAGCTCCGTGCAGCACCTGGAGCTAAGGAAAAACGTAAATTTGGTGGTGGTGTGGTGAAGATGGGGCTGGTTTGATGTTTTTTGGTCAATATTTGGGAGCTAAATAACTTTTATCGACACCAAAAGTGCTTTCTATATAAATCCTCTGGTGCCAGCTGGCAGAGATGTCCAGGTGTTGATGGAACCAACAGCTGGTTGGGTTTGGGACATCTCAGCCATTCCCTTGTTTTTTTAGGGAAAGGGCAGCTCTGAGGGGTTCAGATTCCCAGGAGTGTTTTGGGTGGAAGTGGCCCAAACCCCTCAGTGTTGGAAGTGTCAGCTCCTGAATTCCATCCTTGGAAGTCTTCAAGGCTGCTCCTAAATGCCCCATCCTTGGAATTTTCCAAGCTCAGACAGGGCTTGGAACAACCTGGGATAGTGGAATTGGATGATCCTTAAGGGTTCTCCTCAACCCAACCATTCCAGGATTCTCTGAATTCAGTTATTCCAACATTCCCAGCTTTTCCTGGCCTTTCAACCTCTGATTTTCATCTGCTCTGGAGCCTCCAGAGAAGGCTCTGCTGGCCATGCCAAGCTCTCCCAAAGTGTTGGACCAACCCCTGGGTGCTGGCAGTTGGAAATGCCCAGATTTGGGTGTTATTTGGGATTTCAGTGGTTTCACTCCCATCAGGGTCTTCAGGAGAAGGGCTTGGTGGCTCCCTCTGTCCTCTGGAATTGTGTCCCTGCCCCATAGGTGGCCAATGGGATCTGCAGCCAACGGCTTCTTTTTGATGGGATGTTGGATGAAATTCCATAATGGCTCTAAACTAAAAGAGGAAAAGTTTAGATCAGTGGTTAAGAAGGAATTAATTCCTCCTGTGAGGGTGGGGAGGCCTGGCAGAGATTTCCAGAGAAGCTCTGGCTGCCCCTGGATCCCTGGAAGTGTCCAAGGTTGGAGCTTGGAGCACCCTGGGGTAGTGAAGGTGTCCCTGCCATGGCAGGGGTGACACTGGATGTCCTTTAAGGTCCCTCCTCATCCCAACCATTCCATGGTTCTTCATCCCAACCATTCCATGATTCTGTGGATCTCACTCAACACTCAACACTTCAATCATTCCTTGGATTTCTTTAGATCTTGGAAATCTTCACCCATCTGCTGCTCCTGTAGGGTGGCATTCCATGTTTTATTTTATATCCCTTATATCCAAGGGCAGGAGGGCTGGGAGCCTCTTTAATAACTCCAAACCCAGTGATTCCTGAGGATCCAGCAGGAATTCAAGACCCTGCTGCAATTCCATCTTCCTGTAGGCTTGGTGGGACTTGGAGGCTCTTCTGCCCTTCTCTTAATCAACCACCAGCTCAGCTTTAATTACTGGAAGTAATTTTCAGCAAATTTCTGTTTTCTGGTGCATCGTAGAGCTAAGGAGTTTATTTACCCATTGATTTTGATAATGAGTAATGATTGAAGGAGAGTAATTAAAATAATGGTGTTAAATCATTAAATAATTATATAATATAATATATAATCATATATTATATATATTATATATAATATATAATAATAATATAATTTTAAAATAAATACAATATTAAAAATAATTAAAATAATGGGTGTTAATGGTGCAGGTGGAGACCTCACCTCAAGCTTTGCTGGAGCTGCAAACAGCAAGATTTAGAAATGCAGAGATTCCCAGGAGAATTCAGGGACATTTTAGCTCAGTCTGAATTTTTCAGGAGGATCCTGAACATTCCCAGATTTTGGGCAAAATCATTTATGACACAAATCTTTGAGGAGGAAGAAGAAGTGAGGTGTAAAACACATTTCTGCAGAGAGGTTGGGTTGTGGTTTGGTGTTCTCCTTCCTTTTTTCCAAGTGGATCTGATCATTTATTCAGATTTGAATTTGCAACCTCTTGTTGTGGTTTTCCTCTCCAAGCGACACCGTCAGGTTGAGTTTGTGGTTAAATTGGGAAAATCCTTTTCCCATCATTGCCAAGAGAATTGTTAAGGTTGGAAAAGACCTCCAAGATCAAGTCCAACCTGTTTTAAACTAAAAGTTAAGCCAGGCCTTAGTCCTGCTTTGGTTTGAAAACTTATTTTGGATATCCAGACCGAGTTGCTCCTTTGGAACATCTGTGTTCCCTTCCATGCTCATGTACACAGAACAGCACAGAGAAAATGATAAAATATTAATAAAATGTGTGAAATTTCACAAAATTCACCCAAATCATTGCTTTGAGACCAAATTTGATCTGATTGTGTCGTTTTATCCCTGGGATTTGTGTTTTCTTTGGAGCTCGGAGAAGCTCAGCTTGGGAATCTACAGAATTTTGTTGGGAGTTGTGGTCGGACCACGGAGTCCCGACACATTCCCATATTTTAGATGTGGATTCTCATCCTCTCCGTGTATTTATTAATGAACCTCAGATCTGGTTAATTAACCAGATTATTAATGAACCAGTGGTCTGGTTGTAGGGATGGGGTTGGATCTCAGGAGCTTGGATCTCATGAGCTTGGATCTCATGAGCTTGGGGTAATCCCAGCAAATCCACCCCAAAAAATCAGGATTGTGACATGGGGGTGTGACAACTCATTTCTTTTCCATAAAACAATTGTAGGGAAAACTGGGAGCTGGGAATTTATCCCGTCCTGGATTTTTTCATGGTTCTGGGAGTTAACTGCCTCTGTCCAACTCTCACCTCATAAAGTGCCACCAAAACCCAACCCGGAATGTCTAAAAAACAAATCCAAGCTGGAAAGGGGGATGGATAAATCAACCCCAGCACACCCAAGCTTTGGAAAAACCGGGATTTTGGAGTGTGTGGCACACCTGGCCTCAGCTGGGAGGGCGGGAGGGTCGGAACCGTCGTGACTTTAGCGCCGTCCTCTCCAGCCTTGCTGACGACCCCCTTGTAATTTCCACCGTTTCCATCCAGCTTCTCCGGGCAGCCAGAGCTGACCAAGGGGCTCCTTTTCTCCAACTCCGTGCGGAAGAAAGGAGAGGACATAGCGCCAAGAGAGCCGGGAAGATGGTTGGGCAGCTGAGCAGTGTGATAGGTGAAAGGAGGACAGAGGTGGTTAACTCGGGGAGGAGGATGATGATGATGATGATGATGCCGACGTTATTTTGGTGCGTCCATTGCCGGCCAATGGACGTCGCTCCGGGGAAATCCCAGCTCCTGGCCTGAAAGGATTTAAGTGAGCTTGATTTTTTTCTCTACCTCTACACACAGGACTTGTAAGTCCTCTCAGGGCTCCCATGAGGAGCAATCCCAGGCACCACACACACACTCACATTCCCAACGGGATGAGTTTTCAGCCCGGGGTTTGTGGGCGCCGTTCCCGCTCTCCGAGGAAGCGCTGCATGGCTTCTCCCGGGCTGAAAACTCCCTCCCAATGCCAAAGGATCCTGCTGGACACCCAGCAGGAGCACAGGTGGTGGTTCCACGTGGTTCTTCCAGGTGGATGGTGCTCAGGTAAGGCTCCGTGGTGGAGGTGACACGTGGTGTGATGGCCAGCAGACCTCTCGGAATCACCGGGACACGCCGTTGGGAAGCTCTTCCCAACATCCACTTGAAGGCTGAGGTTGATGGACAGCGAGGACGTTTTGGTGCTGCCCTGCCTCATGTAGGACTGAGATTTGGGAATCTTCCTCCACCCCAGAGGAGGCCCTGACCTTCTGGGAAAGGGCAGCTGGGAGTTGTGGCTCTGAGGATCCACAGGCCCTTTCCTTGTGACTTGGAGAAGGTCTTGAAGATTTTCTCCTAAAATCTTTTGGAAGAGCCAGGGTTTAACAGGTTTTAGTTGGATACTTTTGGCCTTGTGAGCGTTTGTGGTGATTCGGAGCTCAAGGCTGAGCCCTCACCCTGACTTAGGCCAAGGTGGATTTTATTTTTGCATCCATCTGGGAGCTTCATGGAATCAGGGAATTGGTGAGCTTGGAAAATCAGAGATGATTGAGTCCAACCATCCCCCAGCACTGCCAAGGCCACCACTGCCCCCTGTCCCCAGGTGCCACATCCACAGGGCTTTTAAATCCCTCCAGGGATGTGAACTCCCCCCTGCCCTGGGCAGCCTTGTCTCACTGCTGGACAGAAAATTCCAGAAGGAATTTTCCAATATCCAGCCTGAACCTCCCCTGGAGGCCGTTTCACCCTGAATGGGACATCTTGGGTGACCGAAGGCAACTGAATTCCATCTTCCCCTGGGATCATCTTTCCAAGCTCCTCTGATTTATCCTGGAAAAGCCCCTGAAGCTGCTCTTGCCTGTCCCTTTCCCAGTGAAGCCATCCTGGAGTGCCTGGCTCCGACTCCGGCACGCACATCCCTGCTTCCATCAGGAATTTTATAATTTGTTGTAACTTAGAGCGAGGAATAACTTGGGGAAAACAATAGGATTGGGGAGCAGCCAGGCCGTGGTTTGCTGTGGGGTTTTCTGGCCTTCAAGGAGGGATTTTATGATCTTCAAGGAGGGATTTTATGATCTTCAAGGAGGGATTTTATGGTCTTCAAGGAGGGATTTTATGGTCTTCAAGGAGGGATTTTATGATCTTCAAGGAGGGATTTTATGGTCTTCAAGGAGGGATTTTCTGGCCTTCAAGGAGAGATTTTATGGTCCTTCCTCTTGCTCTGCTCCATCCCTTGGGATCACAGAGAGGATCCAGCCTGGTAGGGATGGATTTGGTAGCGTTGCGTTCCTTCAACAACTCAACAGAAGCTCTTAGAATCGTAGGATAAACTCATGGAATCATTAAGGTTGGAAAAGACCTCCAAGGTCATCAAACCCAACCGTTAATTCAGGAATGACTGGCAGCTGAGGGACAGATCTGTGGAGAAGATTCCATCAAGGAACAATCTTCTTTCCCACCACGGAACCCTTTGAGTCGTGACTCCATCCCGCAGCTCCCTTCCCTTTCCCAAGCCAAGGCTGGGTTGTGCCTGAGGCTGGACAGCCCAAATCCCATTTTTTCCCCTCTCTTTTGTGTCAAGCAGACCCGTGTCACTTTTCCTTCTGCCTTTAATTTTCCCTGCAATCCCTTTCAAAGTGGTGCTGGGAGCTCGGGAGCCATTTGGAGCCCGTTAGCGGCGGTCGCGTTGATTGAGGAATTCTGCAGCTCCGAGCCAGCGGCTTCCGTTTCCAAAAATAAAATCAGCTTTTCTTGGGAGTTTCCCTGCTCTGGGCACCATCTGCTTCTCATGGAGCAATTTGGACAAATCCTTCCGTTTGTTCCTGGTTCAAAGCCGTCGCTGCCTCCATCTTCCCACACGGGATGGATGCTGGAATTGAGTGGAGCTGGAATTTCTCTCCAGCAGCACGGAGCTCACTCCTTGCTCATCATTATCTTGGATTTTGGGTTTTGTGGATGTTTTTTAGGGCTGGCCATTTTGTTGGGATGGATCCTGGAATGGGCTCCCCCAAATATCCTGGTGAACATAAAGCGTGGTGGGAGCGGCAATGCCGGGATTGTCGGGTCCCCTTCTCCAGGTGCTCCTTATCCTCCTCCTCTTCCCCTCCTCCTTTTCCAGTAATTTCCCATTCCCCATCCTGCTCTTTAATGGGACAGATCTTTTTTAGGAGCTGGAGAGTTGGTGTAATTTAGCTCTTCCCAACATTTGCGTTGATCTTGTCCGGGCAGTTCATCCATGATCCCATTCCTTGGTGGTTCCTCGTTCCCCAGGGCAGACTTGGGGGAATTTTTTGGATGTGCTGCTCTGAAAATGAACATTTTTAGGAGTTTAATATAGAAAGAAGGAAAAAAAACCAGCCAAACTCATTGCTGGAAGGTGATTTTGGGTCTTCAGAACTTGTGGTCACCTCTGTCCCATACGAGGTAGCGAGAGGCAAAGTCATCCCTGTCATTCCATAGCTATGGAATTCTGTAGGAAAATAAAATTAAATCCATGGATTGTGGCTGGATGGGGTTTGGAGCACCCTGGATGGGTGGGAAATTCCGTGACTGTGGTAGGGGTTGGAATTGGATTGAGCTTCAAGGTCCTTCCAGCCCAAACCATTCCATGCTCAGACATTTTGTGGATTGCATCATTTATAAATATATAAATCCTATAATCCTATAAATCCTATATATAAATCCTCTATAATTATGGGCTCCTCTTGCATCCCTCCAAATTCCAAACAAGGAGCTTCTACTTTGTTTTTTTACATTTCATCCTAAAAAAAACCTGGATTTGGAGTATTCTAGCCCATAGCAAACACATAAATTAAAAAACTTTATTTTAAAGGACATTTTTTAGGGAATTTTAGGGAATTCTTAGGGAATTTTAGGGAATTTTGTCTTTTTTTTTTTTGGTAGATGCTTCAATCTCCATGTGCTACATTCAGAAAAGCAAAAAATATCTTTAAAAACCTAAAAATCTTGGCCCAAATCCTTTTTATTTATTTTTTTTTTACCCTTTAGCAGCACTTTTGAAGTGGTTTTGCCTCGTGGACAAACCACAGCAGGGTTCCTTCTCCTTCTCTATTTTTTTTTTTTTGCTAAAAGAAATTCTCATTTTTAACCCATCCAGGGCTGGGGGTGGACACGTTGTTAATGAGCCCCCTGAGCCACTCGTTAATTAATTCCCAAACAGCTTTAAAAACTTAAGGAATTAATAAAAAAATAGGATATTCTGTAAAATCTGAGAGTCAACTCCACATTTCTGAGCATGTGGAAGCTTTAAATTCCCAACTGGAGCAGGAACAGTCAAATCCATATTTTTTTCCCCCTTCTGCCTCATCCAGGGCTTAAATGAAAAAATATTTTAGGGAAGGTGCCCTGGGAAAGCTGGAATGTCAACATGGATCCCCAAAATAATTTATTTGTGTTAAACTGAGCATCTCCTTTATGATTCAATGGGGTTTTTTTTTGGGATGCAGCTGCTGCTCCAGCAGGGATGCCCCATCAGGCACAAACCAGCTGGTTCATCACATTCTGCTGGAAAAAAATGGGAATTTTTGGGAATACAGGAAAGGAATGGAGCAAGGGTTTGATAGAAGCTGGAATTAAACAAAAATGAGCTTTTTTTCCCCATCTTTCCAGCACTTGGACAATCAGGAATGCTGTAAAACATCTGTAGGGTCATGAGCATCCCTGAAATGGAATTTATTCCTAAAATAAATTAAAAAATAAATTTAAAAATTCCCTGAAATGGAATTTACATTGGGAATGCCAAAATATTCCAATTCAAGATACAACAGAGCATGGAAAGGTGCAAATATCAATTAAAAATGCAATGGGGCATGGAAAGGTGCAAATATCAATTAAAAATTTTATTTAAATTGATATTTACAAATTGATAATATTTGATTATCATTTGATTATTTATTTGAAATAATTGATATATACAAAGGTGTATTTGTACCTTTCAATGCAATGGGGCATGGAAAGGTGAAAATATTAATTAAAAATACAATGGATGATGGAAAGGTGGAAATATTAATTAAAATTGGAGCATGGAAAGGTGCAAATATCAATTAAAAATGCAATGGGGCATGGAAAGGTGAAAATATCAATTAAAAATGCAATGGGGCATGGAAAGGTGCAAATATCAATTAAGAATTTTATTTTAATTGATATTTACAAATTGATAATATTTGATTATCATTTGATTATTTATTTGAAATAATTGATATATACAAAAGTGTATTTGCACCTTTCAATGCAATGGGGCATGGAAAGGTGAAAATATTAATTAAAAATGGGGCATGGAAAGGTGCAAATATCAATTAAAAATACAATGGGGCATGGAAAGGTGCAAATATCAATTAAGAATTTTATTTAAATTGATATTTACAAATTGATAATATTTGATTATTATTTGATTATTTATTTGAAATAATTGATATATACCAAGGTGTATTTGCACCTTTCAATGCAATGGGGCATGGAAAGGTGAAAATATTAATTAAAAATATAATGGGGCATGGAAAGGTGCAAATATCAATTAAAAATTTTATTTTAATTGATATTTACAAATTGATAATATTTGATTATCATTTGATTATTTATTTGAAATAATTGATATATACAAAGGTGTATTTGTACCTTTCAATGCAATGGAGCATGGAAAGGTGCAAATATCAATTAAAAATGCAATGGAGCATGGAAAGGTGAAAATATCAATTAAAAATGCAATGGAGCATGGAAAGGTGCAAATATCAATTAAAAATTTTATTTAAATTGATATTTACAAATTGATAATATTTGATTATCATTTGATTATTTATTTGAAATAATTGATATATACAAAGGTGTATTTGCACCTTTCCATGCAATGGAGCATGGAAAGGTGCAAATATCAATTAAAAATACAATGGATGATGGAAAGGTGCTAATAAACCTCATTTGTTAATTGGAGGGATGAACACTTGGTTCCAGTGGCATGGGAAGGGTTGGTCCTGCCCAATCCAGGGGGTTCTGGATATGAAAAATTGGGAAAATCTTCCCAGAAAAGCCCCGGCAGCTCCCCAGGCTTTGGTTCAGCTTTTGTCCAACAAATATTTCCATGGAAATTTGGAATGTCAGAGCTTCCCATTCCTGGTTTGGGAATGTGTCAAAGGATGGAATTGCAAAGGAATCCTGGAATGGTTTGGGTTGGAAAAGATCTTAAATCCCATCCTGTGCCACCCCTGCCATGGCAGGGACACCTCAAACTGTCCCAGGGTGATCCAGCCTGGCCTTGGGCACTGCCAGGGATCCAGGGGCAGCCACAAATCTCTGGGAATTCCAGCCCAGCCAGGAATTCCCAATTCCCAATCTCCCATCTCACCAGTGGAAGCCATTCCCTGTGTCCTGTCCCTCCATCCCTTGTCCCCAGTCCCTCTCCAGCTCTCCTGGAGCCCCTTCAGGCCCTGCCAGGGGCTCTGAGCTCTCCCTGGAGCTTCTCCTCTCTCCAGGGGAACATTCCCAGCTCTCCCAGCCCTGCAGCAGCTCTGGGGCCTCTTCTGGACTCTCCAGCAGCTCCAGGGAGGAGCTGGATGAGCAGAGGGTTTGGAATTTGCCGCTGTTGGAGGCCTGGTGGGTGTTGGTGTCCGATCTCAGCAGCTCCTTGGTCCAAGGGGTCACTCAGAGCTGCTCATTTCCCTTGGGATGCTCCCACATCCAACATCAGACCTTGGGAACATCATGGGAATGTGAATCCCCTGTCCCCAGTGAGGCTGTGGGGAGCTGGGAGAAGCCCAGGAGATGCTTGAGGGAACCCAGGGATGATCCAGCAGATGTTGGCCACCAGAACCATGGGATGTCTCCAGTGGGATGGGATCTGTTGGAATCACCCATCCCAAGACCCTGCTCCTTGCTGGGTTATCCCAAACTGCCTCAGAGACCAAGGACAGGGACAACCGGAGCTGCAGGTGGGGAATGAGGGAAGTTGTGCAGGAATTTCCTGCACAGAAATTAGGGATCATGGAATTTTTGGGTTGGAAGGACCTTAAAGCCCATCCATGCCATGGGGACACCTTCCACTGTCCCAGGGTGCTCCAAGTCCTGTCCAGCCCAGCCTTGGGCACTTCCAGGGATGAGGAATCCTGACACTCTTCCATCCCCACAGATCCTGTAGGACCCTACAGCTCTGCCCAGAACTCTTGGCCCCAAATTCCACCTAAATCCATCAAAAATCAAACTCTTCACAGAGGAAATATATGGAAAGCACCATAAAAACCCCCAGATTTTTCCTTCAAAGACCTTTTTTTGGTGGTTTCTTATAAATTTCTGTGATTTTTGGTTGGTTGGGGTGGTTTGGGAGCAGCTGGAGTTCTGACCCTGCTCATGGCTTTCCCACAGGAGGTTTATCGCATCCCGAAGAAGAGCCAAG
The DNA here is from genome assembly GCA_021534815.1 of Acrocephalus arundinaceus. Taxonomy (NCBI): domain Eukaryota; kingdom Metazoa; phylum Chordata; class Aves; order Passeriformes; family Sylviidae; genus Acrocephalus; species Acrocephalus arundinaceus. The sequence goes on along the minus strand of JAJEOU010000373.1, from coordinate 52,691,813 downwards.
CAGAGAAGGAGAACAGTGGTAAGTCCTCACCTTTTCCCATGTTTTCCTCTGCTCCCATCAAACTGCTTCATTTTCCTTTTTTTGGAATGTCAAAGGATGTTCTGCCTCCATAGCTCCTCCTCCAGGGGAAAATAATTTGAGTGGTGGGTGGGGGGAGCAACCTAGAATTAAAATCTTGGAATTGGTGAGCTTGGAAAAACGCTCCAAGATTGAGTCCAACCACCTCTCAGGCCACCACTGATCCATGTCCCCAAGTGCCACATCCACAGGGCTTTTAAATCCCTTCAGGGATGGGAATTCCACCCTTACCCTGGCTCTGGTCAGCCTTTTCCATGAGAAATTCCCAATATCCAACCTGAATGTTGAGGCTGTTTTTAAGATAGGAGAACTCTTAATACCTAAATGATAGAATTCCCTCCCTTTTCCCTGTTTTCCCAACAGCTGGGAGAGAGACAGCCGGGCTCCGGGATCAGACTCCCACTCCCAAAAATCCCATCCTGAGCCGAGAGCGGGATCCGGAGCGGCAGAGCCAGAGCAAGGAGAGGAAGAGAAGGAGAGATTCCCTGTCCCCTCCATCCTCAGCCTACGAGAGGAGCACCAAGAGGCCGGAGGACAGGCAAGTGTGGGCATATTCCAGGGATCTGCCACATTCCTGGGTGAAATCTCCAGGAAAAACGGTCCTGGAGATCTTTGGGATCCTCCAGAGGTGGGGAAGGGAGTTTTGTCCTGGTGGTGAGATTCAGTCCTGGTGGGAGTCAAATGGTTCCTTGGTGTTGGTGGATTCTTCTCTGGGATAATTTGCACCTCCAGCTTTGGGAGTGTTGGGAATGAGGGGATGTCTTTGTTTTCAAAGACAATTGTCTGCCAAGGAGAGCTGGAGCTTCACTTGGAATGGAAAATGTCACCCCCCTCTCCTCCTAATTATTTTAATTTTGCAATTAGGGGCTTTCAGGCAAAGATATGGGAATAGGAGCAACAGTTCTTTAATAGGAATAAAAACAACAACAAACCAAAATACAAATGCAGTGGTACAAAGACAATCAAGCAAAACAAAAATCCTGGGAAAACCCTGACAGGGTCAGGGATCTGACCTGACCCCCTGTTGGTGTTGGGAGCAGCCCAAATAAATCCCAGATGAGTTCTGTGGGGTGCAGATAATGGAGTAGGAAAAGTCCAGTGGTGCTGAGATGGGTCTGGTCTTCCTCTGGTGGAAAAACCAAATCCCAGCTGTTCCTGAGTCTCAGTTTTTATCCAGGTGGGAACGGTTGGCTCCGCCCACACTGGGTGGAGCATCTCCCAATGGGATGATGTCATGTGTGATGTCATTGGTGACATCATGGCCCATTATCAGCAGATATCCCTGATGATGTCATGTGTGATGTCATTGGTGAGCCTTCATGGCCCATTATCAGCAGATATCCCCAATGATGTCATGTGTGATGTCATTGGTGACATCATGGCCCATTATCAGCAGATATCCCCCGGAGGATGGACAGATGGTGACAGAGATAACAAACCCCGCCCCAGAGATAACAAACCCCGCCCCAGAGATAACAAACCCCACCCCAGAGATAACAAACCCCGCCCCACAGATAACAAACCCTGCCCCAGAGATAACAAACCCCGCCCCAGAGATAACAAACCCTGCCCCAGAGATAACAAACCCTGCCCCAGAGATAACAAACCCTGCCCCAGAGATAACAAACCCTGCCCCAGAGATAACAAACCCTGCCCCAGAGATAACAAACCCTGCCCCACCTGATTTTTAATGGCTGCCCCATTATCAGAAGGCATCTGCCCCCTTTCCCCCTGAAGTTACAAGAGATAAAGAAATCTCTGCTTTTACAACAGATGAAAATAAAATACAAATCTCTTGGCTACCCAACCCAAGACAGGTGGGAAATGAGGGAAGTTGTGCAGGAATTTCCTGCGCAGAAATTATGGATCATGGAATGGTTTAGGTTGGAAGGACCTTAAAGCCCATCCATGACATGGAGACACCTTCCACTGTCCCAGGGTGCTCCAAGCCCTGTCCAGCCCAGCCTTGGACACTTCCAGGGATGGGAAATCCAGGAATTCCAGCCCTCCTAATGAGGGGTCCTTCCAAACCCATTCCCTTCTCCTCCTCCACCTCTTCCCATTGTGCTGGGAATTCTTCTGAACTTCTGTACAAGAGGGAGCAGTGCCCAAACCAGGATTTCTGAGTCCAAAACTTCCTTGGCTGAGTGGTTATTCCCTAAAAATACCTGTAAGGACAACAGGTAGGTGTGATCCCAGCAGGCTGGTGCCAAATCTCCTGCCTTTCCTAATGAAATTTCCTTGAGAATTCTCTCCTAATAAAAAGAAGGAAAATATTCCATGTCTTGCAGTTCAGAGAGGCTGGAGATCGTGTTAAAGGCAGCAAAAATGCCACGGAATTGCCTTTGAAGAAGTCACTCCTCTGTTGTCCCTCTCAAAGCCACTCCATAATTAGGGAACAATTGGTGCCGAGTCAGCCAGACGAGGAAACCTCGCGTTGAGCTGAGCTGGGAAAGTTGGAAACATCTGGATAAAAAAACTACAGCTGTAAATCTATCCCTCTGTAATGAGGCTGGAAACATCCCCAGGAAGGAAATCCTGGATTTTTGGGGTTGTTTTAAACAGAACAAATTTTTTTTTTTGGGTGAGGAGTTGCTGCTCTGGCTCTTCCCCTTGTGTTGTGTCCCTGTAGGACCAAATTCCTTCTTTAGGAATGTTCTCCCCGCTCTGAGCATCCCTGGTTTTTATCCCAAGGATTTAATAAGGAAAATCACCAATAGATGGAGAAAGGAACACTAAACCCTCGCTTTCCTTCTTCCCACTCCCTCCGTGGCAGCTGCTTCTCTTCCAAACTCTCCAGGCAGTGCCAGGAAAGACTTTAATTAGGGAAATCAAACTCCTCCCGGCAATGAGGTTCCCATTAAGGGATCCTGCAGCTCCTCTGGGAATGCCAGGAAACAGCTCCGGCGGATCTGTTGGTAGCAATGTGCTTTTGATATGTAAATGGATCCCAGGAACACAGAATATATGGAGAATATTCTGGATGCTTTGTAGAATCCATTACATTAAAGCTGCCAAGCATTTTTCCTTGTAATCCCTGTTTTACCACACTCATAACGTCTGGAAATATCCACCTTTGATCTGAAATTTTCCTTGCTTGGGCTTTGATCAAAGTCCTTAGGTTTTTTTTTTCCCCCTCCTCCTTTAATTCCCTGGAAAAATCCCTCCAGCTGCTGCGTGTTTTGGGATGAGAACTCTTAAGGGATTAAAAAAAAACCCCATCCACACCATTATTTTTCAAGCCGAAGCTGCGGTCTGGGAACGAGCAGAATTCCAAACAGGAATGTGATTCCCTTGTTCTCTGCCATGTCTGCAGCTCCCATTTGGGGGTTCCAGACTGGAAAGATGGAATTCTCATCCCAGCACTGGAATTTGGAGGGGAAAATGCTGCCTTGTGAGTTGCTCCTGTTTGGGAGTCTCTTCCAAATTTCGTGTTTGGGAAAACACGGCAAAGTGTTTGGGATGCCTTTCCTTGGGTTCTCTTGGAGATGTTCCTTCCCTCTCCAGGTGTCCCAGAGCAGATCCTCCAGACTTCCCTGGCATCCTTGCACCTCCATCAGCACCAGGCTGATGTTGGCCAATCCATTGGGATTGCTCATCCTCTTCCCTGGCTCCCTGTGGATGAGTCGGTCAACAGCTGGAAAAAACGGGAATTTTTTAGGAATTCATGCTGTTGTTGGGCATTCCAGGTTTTCCACTGTCCCTTTTGCTGCTGGAGCTTCCTGAGGCCTCACAGCCACTCTCTTTCCCAGGTACGACACCCCAGCCTCTTCCAAGAAGAAAGTCCGGCCCAAGGACCGCCAGAAGCTGTCCACAGAAGAGCGCCGGAAACTCTTCGAGCAAGAGGTGGCTCAGAGAGAAGCCCAAAAACAACAACAGCAGCTCCAAAACCTGGGAATGACATCCCCACTTCCCTACGACTCCATGGGCTACGGCACGCCCCACCACAGCTTCATGGGGTACCCTCCAGGTTACCCCATGCAGGCCTACGTGGATCCCAGCAACCCCAACGCCGGCAAGGTGCTGCTGCCCACGCCCACCATGGACTCCATGTGCTCTCCGGCGGGATACGAGCATTCCCAGACTTTGGTGGGACACGCGGTGGAGCCGGCGGCGCTCAGCACGCCGCAACCGGTGCCCGTGGTGCAGCACGTGGCCACCGCCGCCGCCACCACCATGGAGGTGACAACGCCTCAATACGTGGCTCAGGGTGACACCGCCGTGGTGCACCAGGAGGCCAACGTGGCCGTGCTGCCGGTGGCGGCCGCGGCGGCGGCCGGCGCGGTGCAGAGCCAGAGTTACGGCGTGTGGGATTCCAGCCAACAACCCGTGGCTGTCCAGCAGCCCTATTCCCAAACCCAATCCCAACCCGCCATCTACTACCAGGGCCAGACCTGCCAGACCGTCTATGGGGTCACCTCGCCCTACTCACAGACCACCCCGCCCATCGTCCAGGTAATTCCGGCTGGGAACGCCCAGGGAGCCAGGTGGGAAAAGCACTTGGAGTTACTCACTCTGTGCTGCTCTTGTTGGAGAATCTTCTTGGCTCTTCTCGAGGAGCTTGCTGGCCAAGAGTAGAGAAAAGCACATTCCAGGGGGTTTTCCGTCTGCAAGTGGTATAAATTAGGAAGTTATGGAATCCTGGAATGCGTGGGGTTGGAAGGAACCTTCAGGAGAATCCAGTTCCACCCCCTGCCATGGCAGGGACAGCTGGTGTTATCCCAGATTGCTCCAAGGCTTTGGACATTCCAAGGGATGGAGGGTGTTGAGAACATCCCGGGATGAGGGATATCAAAGACATCCTGGGATGAGGGATATCAAACACATCCAGGGATGAGGGATATCGAACACATCCAGGGATGAGGGATATCAAACACATCCAGGGATGGGGGATATTGGACACATCCAGGGATGAGGGATATCAAACAAATCCAGGGATGAGGGATATCGAACACATCCAGGGATGAGGGATATCAAATATATCCAGGGATGAGGGATATCAAACACATCCAGGGATGAGGGATATCAAACAAATCCAGGAATGAGGGATATTGAACACATCCAGGGATGAGGGATATCAAACACATCCAGGGATGAGGGATACTGAACAAATCCAGGAATGAGGGATATCAAACACATCCAGGGATGAGGGATATTGAACACATCCAGGGATGAGGGATATCAAACACATCCAGGGATGAGGGATACTGAACAAATCCAGGAATGAGGGATACTGAACACATCCAGGGATGAGGGATATTGAACACATCCAGGGATGAGGGATATCAAACACATCCAGGGATGAGGGATATCGAACACATCCAGGGATGAGGGATATCAAACACATCCAGGGATGAGGGATACTGAACAAATCCAGGAATGAGGGATATCAAACACATCCAGGAATGAGGGATATCAAACACATCCAGGGATGGGGGATATCAAACACATCCAGGAATGAGGGATATCAAACACATCCAGGGATGAGGGATATCAAACACATCCAGGGATGAGGGATACTGAACAAATCCAGGAATGAGGGATATCAAACACATCCAGGAATGAGGGATATCAAACACATCCAGGGATGGGGGATATCAAACACATCCAGGAATGAGGGATATCAAACACATCCAGGGATGAGGGATATCAAACACATCCAGGGATGAGGGATACTGAACAAATCCAGGAATGAGGGATATTGAACACATCCAGGGATGGGGGATATCAAACACATCCAGGGATGGGGGATATCGAACACATCCAGGGATGAGGGATATCAAACACATCCAGGGATGAGGGATATCAAACACATCCAGGGATGAGGGATATTGGACACATCCAGGGATGATGATTCCGTAGTTTTTGGGGTCAATCAGGAATTTGCAACTCGCAGGAATATTTTGGTTTTTTGACCGTTGAAGGGAGATTTGCGGATGAAAACTGAGTAAATGAGTAAAATGTGGATGTGGGAGCTCAGCTTCCACTGGATTTTGGAAGTAGAGTCTGGAGCTGCCAGAATTAATTATATTACAAAAATCTAATATTAGGAAGGAATTCCTGGTTGGGAGGGTGGGGAGGAGCTGGGATGGAATTCCCAGAGAAGCTGTGGCTGCCCCTGGATCCCTGGAGGAGTCCAAGGCCGGGTTGGACGGGGCTTGGAGCAGCCTGGTCTGGTGGAGGCTGCGCTCCTGCAGAAATGTTTTTTTTGGGAGAAGCAGCTGAGTGTGATTCCCTGTTCCAGAGCTACGCCCAGCCAGGTCTGCAGTACATCCAGGGCCAGCAGATCTACACGGCTCATCCGCAGGGAGTCATCGTGCAGCCCCCCACGGCCGTCACCACCATCGTGGCAGCCGGGCAGCCCCAGCCCATCCAGCAGGTGAGGATCCAAAGGGATGGATGGATGATGGATGGTTGATGGATGATGGATGATGGATGGATGATGGATGGATGATGGATGATGGATGGATGATGGATGGATGATGGATGATGGATGATGGATGGATGATGGATGGATGATGGATGATGGATGATGGATGGATGATGGATGATGGATGATGGATGGATGATGGATGGATGATGGATGATGGATGATGGATGGATGATGGATGGATGGATGATGGATGGATGATGGATGATGGATGATGGATGATGGATGGATGGATGGATGATGGATGGATGATGGATGGATGGATGATGGATGGATGGATGGATGGATGATGGATGATGGATGGATGATGGATGGATGATGGATGGATGATGGATGATGGATGGATGGATGGATGATGGATGATGGATGGATGGATGGATGATGGATGGATGATGGATGGATGGATGATGGATGGATGATGGGATGGATGATGGATGGATGGATGATGGATGGATGATGGATGGATGATGGATGGATGGATGGATGATGGATGGATGATGGATGGATGATGGATGGATGATGGATGGATGGATGGATGGATGGATGATGGATGGATGATGGATGGATGATGGATGATGGATGATGGATGGATGATGGATGGATGGATGATGGATGATGGATGGATGATGGATGGATGGATGATGGATGGATGGATGGATGATGGATGATGGATGGATGATGGATGATGGATGGATGGATGGATGATGGATGATGGATGGATGGATGGATGATGGATGGATGATGGATGGATGGATGATGGATGATGGATGGATGATGGATGATGGATGGATGGATGATGGATGGATGATGATGGATGGATGGATGATGGATGATGGATGGATGGATGGATGATGGATGGATGGATGATGGATGGATGGATGATGGATGGATGATGGATGATGGATGGATGATGGATGATGGATGATGGATGGATGATGGATGATGGATGGATGATGGATGATGGATGGATGATGGATGGATGATGGATGGATGATGGATGATGGATGGATGATGGATGGATGATGGATGGATGATGATGATGGATGATGGATGATGGATGGATGGATGATGGATGGATGATGGATGGATGATGGATGGATGATGGATGATGGATGGATGATGGATGGATGGATGATGGATGGATGATGGATGGATGGATGATGGATGGATGATGGATGGATGATGGATGGATGATGGATGGATGGATGGATGATGGATGATGGATGGATGATGGATGGATGGATGGATGATGGATGGATGATGGATGATGGATGGATGGATGATGGATGGATGATGGATGATGGATGGATGATGGATGGATGATGGATGATGGATGGATGATGGATGGATGGATGGATGGATGGATGGATAATGGATGATGGATGATGGATGATGGATGATGGATGGATGATGGATGATGGATGGATAATGGATGATGGATGGATGGATGATGGATGGATGATGGATGATGGATGGATAATGGATGATGGATGGATAATGGATGATGGATGGATAATGGATGATGGATGGATGATGGATGATGGATGATGGATGGATGATGGATGATGGATGATGGATGGATGGGAAGATTTTTCCCATGGGATTTAAGAGCTTCCATGGCACCCTCACAACTTTTCTCTCCATCCCTTCCGTACCATTTGCAGCCAGACCTGGTGGTCACCAACAACCTCCTGGATCTGCCGCCGCCTTCCCCTCCCAAACCCAAAACCATCGTCCTCCCTCCCAACTGGAAAACAGCCCGGGATCCCGAGGGGAAGATCTACTACTACCACGTGGTCACCAGGTGGGTGTGGCCATGGCTGAGCCCTGTCCCCAGGTGTCACATCCACAGGACTTTGAGGTCCCTTCGGGATGGGAACTCCACCCCTGTCCAGGACAACTCTGAAGGAATTTTCCCAATATCCAACCTGAACGTCCCCTGGCACATTTTGAGGCTGTTCCCTCTTGTCCCATTGGTTGTTTTTTGGGAGAAGAGCCCAGCTCCCACCTCCATAGGAAGAATCACCATTTTCCCAATGTTTTTCCTACACCTTTCCCATCACTTTTGGAAAGAACCAAATTTTGGATGAATCCCTATGAATTTACCTGGAAATTAAAATGAATTTTAATCTTCTAAAAAGGACTTGATTTAAATTTCCAACTCCATGGATGGGGATCCATGTCTGAAAGGATAAACAGGAATATTTTCTTCCATATCCATTTCCTGCTGTCAGTTCTTGTCCCTGGCACACATTTCCCTGCATCCATGAATTTTTTCCATCTCCCTTTTGGATTCCTCCTGGCTCCCTGGCAGGAGACCTTCAGACAGCTGGAATTCAAACCAGTGGAGCAGGAATTGGTGAATTTTGTTGTTTGGAAATTTCAGGATGAGATGAGGAGACCCAAGGGAGCCTTGGTGGAGGCTGAACCTTCCCTGGGCTCTCCGTTGGGATATTCCCACTTTTCCATGCTGGGAATTCCATCCCGGTGATGAACAGTGTCACCGTGGTAGAAAATGGTGCAGATTCCCATTTTTCACTTCTTCCTGCTTGTTTTTTAACCTTCTCCAACTTACAAATCCTCAAACTCCTCATGAGGAGCCGGATGAGGCCGTGAATTCCGCGCGTCAGGAATTCCGATGGCCGATGGAATCCGGATGTCCCGGTTGGTGGGATGATCCATGAGCAGCTCCCAGTTCCTCTGAGGAGGTGACAATGATCTGTTTTCCTTCCTCCAGACAAACCCAGTGGGATCCTCCAACCTGGGACAGCCCCGGGGACGAGGCCAGCCTGGAGCACGAGGCCGAGATGGACCTGGGGACCCCCACGTACGACGAGAACCCCATGAAGGTGAGGGGGACAAATTTTTGGGATAAATCACGGGATGGGAGCTCAGCGTGGAGCTGGGAGGTGGCAGGGGGACAGGAGTGACCCTGGATCCTTTGGAATGGCTCCATTGGCCACTCAGGGCTCAGCAATTCCAGCCAGAGCTCATGTGGACACCAGACTTCCCTAAATTTCTTCCTCAAATTCCAACCTGTGTGTGGAGCTGGCCAGAAAAATGGGAATGAGGGGGAATAACATTGAAAAAAAACAAACTAAAAGTGTAGCTCAGGAGCTTTTTCCATTCCTTTCTGACTCCTTAAAAAGCTGGAAAAAATCCATGGAAAAAAAGGAATCCATTCTCCCGCTGCTTGGGTGCTGCCACATTCCCAGGATTTTTTTTGGAGGTGTTGTCCATCCTGCAGCACCCAGGATCATCCCACGTGGCTGCTCTTGCCTTTTCCATGTGCTGCCAGGATCCTGAGGGTTAATCCCATTCCTGGAACGCCTCCGAGTGCTCCAGCCAGGAATCCTGGCCAGTTCACTCCGACAAAATTACGGACAAATATTTATCTCCCTGGAAAAAAAAATTAATTGGAAAATGAGCTCAGAGCTGCCACTCCCCGCTCAGCCACAGAGAAATCCAGGAAAGCCTTCCCAAGGATTTTTATCCCTGGATCGGTGTCGTATTTATCCCATGACATTCCGGGATTTTGGGGTTGCAAATGTTGTTGAAGGATATTGGGATTGAGCAAGAAAATTTGGATTGGAGGCTCTGAAGGGAGGTTTGAAGCTGGGATATCTGGGAAATGCATCCCTGTGGAGGGATGAGCTGAGATTCAGTGGTGGAGAGAAGCTTGGAGAAATTTGGGATCATCCCTGGGATGGGAATGAGGCGCTGAGGAGAAGTTTGGGCTCTTCTGAGAGAGAAAATAGAGCTGGGAGGAAATTCCAGCTTGGGAATTGTTTTCCTATGGAATTCTGAGGGTTTTGGTGCTGCCTGCACAGCAGAGGGAGCAGCAAGGGAAGGTGATTCCATAAATGTGGGATTTCATCCCATAAATTGGGATAAAGATGATCCAAGGGCTTCACCTCAGGCTGGACATGACCCAGCTGCTCCTTCCGGCTTTTGTTGCTCACTCCAAATCCCTGGATTTCCCTGAATCCATGAATTCTAAATGAGCCATGGCTGACCTTGGGCTGAGGTGGATCCTCCTCACTCCAGAGCTTTTAATTCCTTTTCTTCCGGGCCAGGAAAGTCGGATTTTTCCTGGCACTGAATTCCCATGGTCGCAACTCCCGCCTCCAACGCTTCCACCCTGAAATTACAACCACATTCCTTGGATTTTTTACCCTCCCCACACCTTTCCCAAATGGATTTATCCCACCCAGGATGGATTAAACCATCCAACAGCTGCTGCTATTCCCGGTTTTCCCAGAATTAGGGAGGATTTTGATGGAAAAGCACAAGAGGAATGGGAAGCCAGGATCGCTATTCCTTAAAAACCACATTTGAAATCCTGGTTTTCCTTTGGAAAAGGGCTTTCCTCAGGGAATGGCCCAGCAGGAAGGCTGGCAGGGACACCAGGCTGGATGCTGAAGGTTTGGCATCGTTTTTGATGGAAAAAAATTAAATTTGGGATAAGTTTGGTAAATTTGGGATGAGTTTGGTAAATTTGGGATAAGTTTGGTAAATTTGGGATGAGTTTGGCTCTGCCCATTGGTTCTCCATGGAAATGTTGGTGTCAGTGGAGCAGAAAAGAGAATCCCTGTTAAGTTTCTCCAAGTTTTCCCAAATTTTTGGCTTCTTGATCCCATCCCAGGCTGGTTTTCCCCCCATTTTTGTGGTTTCTCCATTCCCATCTCCTCCAGAGGCTGGAAAACAGGGACAGCTCCATTCTGGGATTTTTCCTGTGTTTAGTTTTCCTGGCAGCCTTTGGATATTGGGATTTCACTTTGGAAAAGTGAGGGAGAAAGGCCTTGATAAGGAAGTTTTAATATTAAAATAAATTTAAATGGAATTTTAGCCTAAAATCAGGGAGAAGTCTCCAAGGAGGAATTGGCACCTTGGCACAAGGAGGAGTTTGGAAATGGAGTTTTCATTTCTTCTCCTCGTCTTTCCCTGCCAATTTTGACACGGAATTTTTGTCCACATCCCACATGGAGAGGGGTTGGATGGGGCCAGAGAAGGATTTTGGGATGGAGAAAGGATTGGTGGAGAAGGATTGGATGGAGGAGAAGGATTTTGGGATGGAGAAGGGATCGGTGGAGGATTTGGGGATGGAGAAGGGATTGGTGGAGAAGGATTTTGGGATGGAGAAGGATTGGGTGGAGAAGGATTTGGGAATGGAGAAGGGATTGATGCAGAAGGATTGGGTGGAGGAGAAGGATTTGGGAATGGAGAAGGGATTGGTGGAGATGAATTTGGGATGGAGAAGGTTTGGTGGAGGATTTGCGATGGAGAAGGAATTGGTGGAGAAGGATTGGGTGGAGGAGAAGGATTTTGGGATGGAGAAGGGATTGGCAGAGAAAGATTTTGGGATGGAGAAGGTTTGGTGGAGGAGAAGGATTTTGGGATGGAGAAGGGATTGGCAGATAAATATTTTGGGATGGAGAAGGATTGGGTGGAAGAGAAGGATTTGGAGATGGAAGAAGGATTGGTGGAGAAGGATTTGGGAATGGTGAAAGAATTGGTGGAGGATTTTGGGGTGGAGAAGGGATTGGTGGAGAAGGATTTTGGGATGGAGAAGGGATTGGTGGAGGATTTTGGGGTGGAGAAGGGATTGGTGGAGAAAGATTTGGGGATGGAGAAGGTTTGGTGGAGAAGGATTGGCTGGAGGAGAAGGATTTTGGGATGGAGAAGGGATTGGGGTGGAGAAGGGATTGGTGGTGAAGGATTTGGGGATGGAGAAGGATTTGGGGATGGAGAAGGTTTGGTGGAGGATTTGGGATGGAGAAAGGATTGGCAGAGAATGATTTGGGCTGGAGAAGGGATTGGTGGAGGATTTGGGGATGGAGAAGGGATTGGTGGAGAAGGATTTGGGGTGGAGAAAGGATTGGTGGAGGATTTGGGGATGGAGAAGGGATTGGTGGAGAAGGATTTTGGGGTGGAGAAGGGATCGGTGGAGGATTTGGGGATGGAGAAGGGATTGGTGGAGAAGGATTTTGGGGTGGAGAAGGGATTGGTGGAGAAGGATTGGGTGGAGGAGAAGGATTTTGGGATGGAGAAGGATTGGGTGGAGGAGAAGGATTTGGGGATGGAGAAGGGATTGGCAGAGAAAGATTTTGGGATGGAGAAGGTTTGGTGGAGGATTTGGGATGGAGAAAGGATTGGCAGAGAAAGATTTGGGGATGGAGAAAGGATTGGTGGAGAAGGATTTGGGTGGAGAAGGGATTGATGGAGAAGGATTGGGTGGAGAAGGATTTGGGGATGGAGAAGGGATTGGTGGAGGATTTTGGGGTGGAGAAGGGATTGGTGCAGAAGGATTTTGGGATGGAGAAGGGATTGGTGCAGAAGGATTTTGGGATGGAGAAAGAATTGGTGGAGAAGGATTTGGTGGTGAAGAAGGGATTGCTGATGGAGAAGGGATTTGTCATGGAGAAGGATTTGGGGTGGAGAAAGGTTTGGGGATGGAGAAGGATTTTGGGCTGGAGAAGGGATCGGTGGAGGATTTGGGGATGGAGAAGGAATTGGTGGAGAAGGATTTGGGGTGGAGAAAGGATTGGTGGAGAAGGATTTTGGGATGGAGAAAGGATTGGTGGACAAGGATTTTGGGGATGGAGAAGGGATTGGTGGAGAAGGATTTTGGGATGGAGAAGGTTTGGTGAAGGATTTTGGGATGGAGAAGGTTTGGTGGTGAAGGATTGGGTGGAGGAGAAGGATTTGGGGATGGAGAAGGTTTGGTGGAGGATTTGGGATGGAGAAAGGATTGGCAGAGAATGATTTGGGGTGGAGAAAGGATTGGTGGAGAATTTTGGGATGGAGAAGGAATTGGTGGAGAAGGATTTTGGGATGGAGAAGGGATTGGTGGAGAAGGATTTGGGGATGGAGAAGGGATTGGTGGAGGATTTTGGGGTGGAGAAGGGATTGGTGGAGAAGGATTTGGGATGGAGAAGGAATTGGTGGAGAAGGATTTTGGGATGGAGAAAGGATGGGTGCAGAAGGATTTTGGGATGGAGAAGGGATTGGTGGAGAAGGATTTGGGGATGGAGAAGGGATTGGGAATGGAGAAGGATTGGGTGGAGGAGAAGGATTTGGGAATGGAGAAGGGATTGGTGGAGGATTTTGGGAATGGAGAAGGGATTGGTGGAGGATTTTGGGAATGGAGAAGGGATTGGTGGAGGATTTTGGGAATGGAGAAGGGATTGGTGGAGGATTTTGGGAATGGAGAAGGGATTGGTGGAGGATTTTGGGATGGAGAAGGAATTGGTGGAGAAGGATTTGGTGGAGGAGAAGGATTTTGGGATGGAGAAGGGATTGGCAGAGAAAGATTTGGGGATGGAGAAAGGATTGGTGGAGATGAATTTGGGATGGAGAAGGTTTGGTGAAGGATTTGGGATGGAGAAGGGATTGGTGGAGAAGGATTTTGGGATGGAGAAAGGATTGGTGGAGAAGGATTTTGGGATGGAGAAGGGATTGGTGGAGAAGGATTTTGGGATGGAGAAGGATTTTGGGATGGAGAAGGGATTGATGGACAAGGATTTTGGGATGGAGAAGGGATTTGTCATGGAGAAGAGTTTAGTGATGGAGAAGGATTTTGGAGGTGGGGAAGGATCTCATGATGGAAAAGGGATCGGTAATGGAGAAGGATTTGGGGTGGTAGAAGAGTTTGGGAATGATGAGTTTGGGAAAGGTTTGGGAATGACAAAGGGTTTGGGAAGGGTTTGGGAATGATGAAGAGTTTGGGAATGATGAGGAGTTTAGGAGGGATTTGGGAATGAGGAGGAGTTTGGGAATGGCGAAAGGTTTGGGAATGATGAGTTTGGGAATGGTTTGGGAATGACAAGGGATTTGGGAATGACAAAGGGTTTGGGAATGACAAGGGGTTTGGGAATGACAAGGGATTTGGGAATGACAAAGGGTTTGGGAATGACAAGGGGTTTGGGAATGACAAGGGGTTTGGGAAGAGTTTGGGAAAGACAAGGGGTTTGGAAAGTTTGGGAATGAGGAAGGCTTTGGAAGGTTTGGGAATGATGAGGAAGGCTTTGGGAATGATGAGGAAGGCTTTGGAAAGGAGGAAGGCTTTGGAAGGGTTTGGGAATAACGAGGGCTTTGGGAAGGGTTTGGGAATCATGAGGAAGGCTTTGGGAATGACCAGGGCTTTGGAAAGTTTGGGAATGCTGAGGAAGAATTTGGAAGGCTTTGGGAATGACCTTTGGGAAGGCTTTGGGAATGCTGAGGGAAGGCTTTGGGAATGCTGAGGAAGATTTGGGAATGCTGAGGAAGGCTTTGGGAATGACCTTTGGAAAGTTTGGGAATGCTGAGGAAGGCTTTGGGAAGGATTTGGGAATGCTGAGGAAGGCTTTGGGAATGAGGAAGGCTTTGGAAAGACTTGGGAATGACCAGGGCTTTAGAAAGACTTGGGAATGAGGAAGGCTTTGGGAATGCTGAGGAAGGCTTTGGGAATGACCTTTGGAAAGTTTGGGAATGCTGAGGAAGGCTTTGGGAAGGATTTGGGAATAAGGAAGGATTTGGAAGGATTTGGGAATGCTGAGGAAGGCTTTGGGAATGACCTTTGGAAAGTTTGGGAATGCTGAGGAAGGCTTTGGGAATGAGGAAGGCTTTGGGAATGCTGAGGAAGATTTGGGAATGCTGAGGAAGGCTTTGGAAGGCTTTGGGAATGAGGAAGGCTTTGGGAAGGATTTGGGAATGAGGAAGGCTTTGGGAAGGATTTGGGAATGCTGAGGACGGCTTTGGGAAGGATTTGGGAATGAGGAAGGCTTTGGGAAGGATTTGGGAATGCTGAGGAAGGCTTTGGGAAGGATTTGGGAATCATGAGGAAGGCTTTGGGAATGACCAGGGCTTTGGAAAGTTTGGGAATGCTGAGGAAGGCTTTGGGAATGAGGAAGGCTTTGGGAAGGATTTGGGAATGCTGAGGAAGGCTTTGGGAAGGATTTGGGAATGATGAGGAAGGCTTTGGGAAGGATTTGGGAATGATGAAGGCTTTGGGAAGGATTTGGGAATGCTGAGGACGGCTTTGCCGCTGCAGCCGTGCAGGATTTGGTGCCGGAGCCATCCCGGTCCATCCTGGAGCCATCCCGATCCATCCCGGTCCATCCCGATCCATCCCGATCCATCCTGGTCCATCCCGATCCATCCCGATCCATCCCGATCCATCCTGGTCCATCCCGATCCATCCCGGTCCATCCCGATCCATCCCGATCCATCCCGATCCATCCGGAGCCATCCCAATCCATCCCGATCCATCCGGAGCCATCCCAATCCATCCCAATCCATCCCGATCCATCCCGATCCATCCCGATCCATCCCAGTCCATCCCAATCCATCCCGATCCATCCCGATCCATCCCAATCCATCCCGATCCATCCCAATCCATCCCGATCCATCCCGATCCATCCCGATCCATCCCGGTCCATCCCGGTCCATCCCGGTCCATCCCGGTCCATCCCGATCCATCTGCTCCCCATTCCCGGCCCTTTGAAATCCCAGCCCAGCCCAGCCCAGGCCGGGGCTTTGATGTCCCTGCCCCGGGCCAATCCTGGGCCATAAAACCCCCCCTGATTTACATCCCTGAGTCCCTTTTCTCCCGGGATTTTGCAGCTCTGCCCTCCAGCCGGGCACATTTTTAAGGATTGAAAGGGAATTTTTTTTTCCTTGCTTTTTCCAGCATTAAAAACTTGTAAAAATTGGGATTTTTTTAATTAAAAAAAATATTGGGACATCACCAAAGAGCAGAATGAGAAGAGGAAAAACCTCCCTCAGCTTTCCAAACCTTTTAAAAAAATCCTTTTGCTCTTCCCATCCTTCCAATCCGAGGTGGAATGACCTGGATGATCCATTTTTTTTTCCCAAAAAATGGTGCAGGGATGCTGCTTTTCCCTTCTCAGGCTCCAAAGTTTGGGATGGGAACGTGTGGGAGGTGGGAGTGGATCCAGCATGAAGGGAAAGGCTCCGGGATGCAGCTGGAATGGATTCTGCTCCCTTAATAAATCAGGGATCAACGCTCAGGGAAGCAGGCAGAAATTCCAAGGAAATTCCCTTTATCTTCACTGCAGCTCAAAATAATCCATGGGAATTCTTGTGGGGGGCTCTCCCAGGGAATTCCTGAAGGAAAATCCATCACCACAGGGTTTGGTCCCATTATGGAGCCACTCCTGCTCTTTTTTTCCAGCTTTTGTTTTTTCCAAAGAAAACAAGAGCAGGGAGTGGTGCCTGTGCCTCCCAGCCCAGGAGTGCGCTGGGAATTGTGGCTGGATTGGGATGGGAAATGCTGGGCCTGGGCTGGGATCAAACTGGGATCAAACTGGGAATTGTGGCAGGATTGGGATGGGAAATGGTGGGACTGGGCTGGGATCAAACTGGGAATTGTGCCTGGATTGGGATGGGAAATGCTGGGACTGGGCTGGGATCAAACTGGGAATTGTGCCAGGATTGGGCTGGGAAATATTTTGGGACTGGACTGGGAAGTGCCAGGAGCAGGGCTGGGAAATGCTGGGAATGGGCTGGGATCAAACTGGGATCAGACTGGGATCAAACTGGGAATTGTGCCTGGATTGGGCTGGGAAATGTTTTGGGACTGGACTGGGGAGTGCCAGGAGCAAGACTGGGACTGTGCTGGGATCAAACTGGGATCAAACTGGGAATTGTGCCAGGATTGGGATGGGAAATGTTTTGGGACTGGACTGGGGACTTCCAGGAGCAAGGGGGAACTGCTGGGATCAGACTGGGATCAGACTGGGATTGAACTGGGAATTGTGGCAGGATTGGGATGGGAAATGTTTTGGGATTGAACTCGGGAGTGCCAGGAGCAAGACTGGGATCAAACTGGGAATTGTGCCAGGATTGGACTGGGAAATGTTTTGGGACTGGACTGGGGAGTGCCAGGAGCAAGGCTGGGAAATGCTGGGACTGTGCTGGGATCAGACTGGGATCAAACTGGGAATTGTGCCTGGATTGGGATGGGAAGTGCTGGGACTGGGCTGGGATCAGACTGGGATCAAACTGGGAATTGTGCCTGGATTGTGCTGGGAAATGTTTTGGGATTGAACTGGGAAGTGCCAGGAGCAAGGCTGGGACTGTGCTGGGATCAGACTGGGATCAAACTGGGAATTGTGCCAGGATTGGGATGGGAAATGTTTCAGGACTGGACTGGGAAGTGCCAGGAGCAAGGCTGGGAAATGCTGGGATCAGACTGGGATCAGACTGGGATCAAACTGGGAATTGTGCCTGGATTGAGCTGGGAAATGTTTTGGGATTGAACTGGGGAGTGCCAGGAGCAAGGGGGAAATGCTGGGACTGGACTGGGATCAAACTGGGATCAGACTGGGATCAAACTGGGAATTGTGCCTGGACTGGGTTGGGAAATGTTGAAATGCATTGGGATTGAACTGGGAAGTGCCAGGAGCAAGGCTGGGAAATGCTGGGATTGGGCTGGGATCAGACTGGGATCAAACTGGGATCAAACTGGGATCAAACTGGGAATTGTGGCAGGATTGGGCTGGGAAATGTTTTGGGATTGAGCTGGGAAGTGCCAGGAGCAGGGCTGGGAAATGCTGGGATCAGACTGGGATCAAACTGGGAACTGTGCCTGGATTGAACTGGGAAATGTTTTGGGATTGAACTGGGAAGCGCCAGGAGCAAGGCTGGGAAATGCTGGGATTGGGCTGGGATCAGGCTGGGATCAAACTGGGATCAAACTGGGATCAAACTGGGAATTGTGGCAGGATTGGGCTGGGAAATGTTTTGGGATTGAGCTGGGAAGTGCCAGGAGCAGGGCTGGGAAATGCTGGGATCAGACTGGGATCAAACTGGGAACTGTGCCTGGATTGAACTGGGAAATGTTTTGGGATTGAACTGGGGAGTGCCAGGAGCAAGGGGGAAATGCTGGGACTGGACTGGGATCAGACTGGGATCAGACCAGGAATTGTGCCAGGATTGGGCTGGGAAATGCTGGGATCAGACTGGGATCAGACTGGAAATTGTTCCAGAACTGAGCTGGGAAATGTTTCGGGACTGAGCTGGGGACTGTGCTGGGATCAAACTGGGAATTGTTCCAGGATTGAATTGGGAAGGTTTTGGGATTGAACTGGGGAGTGCCAGGAGCAAGGGGGAAATGCTGGGATCAGACTGGGATCAGACTGGGATCAGACTGGGAATTGTGCCAGGATTGGGCTGGGAAATGCATTGGGACCGAGGTGGGGAGTGCCAGGAGCAAGGGGGAAATGCTGGGACTGGACTGGGATCAAACTGGGATCAGCCTGGGATCAAACTGGGAATTGTGGCAGGACTGGGCTGGGAAATGATTTGGGATTGAACTGGGGAGTGCCAGGAGCAAGGCTGGGAAATGCTGGTATCAGACTGGGATCAGACTGGGAATTGTGGCAGGATTGGGCTGGGAAATGTTTTGGAACTGAGCTGGGGACTGTGCTGGGATCAAACTGGGAATTGTTCCAGGATTGAACCGGGAAAGTTTTGGGATTGAGCTGGGGAGTGCCAGGAGCAAGGGGGAAATGCTGGGACTGGGCTGGGATCAGACTGGGAAATGCTGGGATCAGACTGGGATCAGACTGGGATCAAACTGGGAATTGTGGCAGGATTGGGCTGGGAAATGTTTTGGGACTGGACTGGGGAGTGCCAGGAGCAGGGGTGGGAAATGCTGGGATCAGACTGGGATCAAACTGGGAATTGTGCCTGGACTGGGCGGGGAAATGCATTGGGACCGAGGTGGGGAGTGCCAGGAGCAAGGGGGAAATGCTGGGACTGGACTGGGATCAAACTGAGATCAGACTGGGATCAAACTGGGAATTGTGCCTGGACTGGGCTGGGAAATGTTTTGGGATTGAACTGGGGAGTGTCAGGAGCAAGGCTGGGAAATGCTGGGACTGTTCTGGGATCAAACTGGGATCAGACTGGGATCAAACTGGGAATTGTGGCAGGATTGGGCTGATACTGGGCTGGGATCAGACTGGAATTGAACTGGGAATTGTGCCAGGATTGAGCTGGGAAATGTTTTGGGATTGAACTGGGAAATGTTTTAGGATTGAACTGGGGAGTGCCAGGAGCAAGGGGGAAATGCTGGGATCAAACTGGGAATTGTGGCAGGATTGGGATGGGAAATGTTTTGGGATTGAACTGAGAAGTGCCAGGAGCAAGGGGGAAATGCTGGGATCAGACTGGGATCAAACTGGGATCAAACTGGGAATTGTGCCTGGATTGGGCTGGGACTTGTGCCAGGATTGTGCTGGGAAATGGTTTGGGATTGAACTGGGGAGTGCCAGGAGCAAGGCTGGGATCAAACTGGGAATTGTGGCAGGACTGGGCTGGGAAATGTTTTGGGATTGAACTGGGAAGTGCCAGGATTGGGCTGGGAAATGTTGGGATCAGACTGGGAATTGTGGCCGGATTGGGCTGGGAAATGGTTTGGGATTGGACTGGGGAGTGCCAGGAGCAAGGCTGGGAAATGCTGGGGTCAGACTGGGATCAAACTGGGATCAAACTGGGAATTGTGCTTGGATTGGGCTGGGAAATGCTGGGATCAGACTGGGAATTGTTCCAGGATTGAACTGGAAAAGTTTTGGGACCAAGCTGGGGAGTGCCAGGAGCAAGGCTGGGAAATGCTGGTATCAGACTGGGATCAGACTGGGAATTGTGGCCGGATTGGACTGGGAAATGTTTTGGGACTGGACTGGGGAGGGCCAGGAGCAAGGCTGGGAAATGCTGGGATCAGACTGGGATCAGACTGGGAATTGTGCCAGGATTGGGCTGGGAAATGTTTTGGAATTGAACTGGGGAGTGCCAGGAGCAAGGGTAAATGCTGGGACTGTGCTGGGATCAAACTGGGCTCAAACTGGGAATTGTGGCCGGATTGGGCTGGGAAATGTTTTGGGATTGGACTGGGGAGTGCCAGGAGCAAGGCTGGGAAATGCTGGGATCAGACTGGGATCAGACTGGGATCAAACTGGGAATTGTGCTTGGATTGGGCTGGGAAATGCTGGGATCAGACTGGGAATTGTTCCAGGATTGAACTGGGAAATTTTTGGGACCAAGCTGGGGAGTGCCAGGAGCAAGGCTGGGAAATGCTGGGATCAGACTGGGATCAGACTGGGAATTGTGGCAGGATTGGGCTGGGAAATGTTTTGGGATTGAACTGGGAAGTGCCAGGAGCAAGGGGGAAATGCTGGGATCAGACTGGGATCAGACTGGGAATTGTGCCAGGATTGGGCTGGGAAATGTTTTGGGAGTGAGCTGGGGACTGTGCTGGGATCAAACTGGGAATTGTTCCAGGATTGAACTGGGAAATGTTTTAGGATTGAACTGGGGAGTGCCAGGAGCAAGGGGGAAATGCTGGGACTGGGCTGGGAAATGCTGGGATCAAACTGGGAATTGTGGCAGGATTGGGCTGGGAAATGTTTTGGGATTGAACTGGGAAGTGCCAGGAGCAAGGGGGAAATGCTGGGATCCAACTGGGATCAAACTGGAAATTGTGCCTGGATTGGGGCGAGGAGCGTGCCGGCCTCGGGCTGGGGAGCTCGCTGGGACTGGGCTGGGAAATTCCTGGTTTGGGGAGTGGAACATTCCAGGACTGGGCTGGGAAACTCACCAGGAATGAGCTGGGAATTGTGCTGGGATTGGACTGGGAAGTTCACTGGGATGAACTGGGAAGCTCACCTGGAAGTCCACCAGGATTGAACTGGGGAATGCACCAGGACTGGGCAGGGAATTTCACTGGGATAAAGGTGGGAAGAGCTCATGGGACAGACTGGGAAATTCCCAGTTTGGGGTGGGATGTGCTGGGAAAGTCTGGGAATTGACCTGGATCAGACTGGGAAATGTGCTGGCCTTGGGTTGGGAAGGGAATTGGGAATGGGTGGAGGAGTGCACTGGGAAGGGCCTGGAATCTCATCGGGATTGGGATGAGGAGCTCACTGGGATCAGGCTGGGAAAATCTGGATTGGACTGGGGAGTGAGCTGGGAATGGGCTGGGAATCTCCATGGGAATGGGCTGGGAATGGGCTGGGAATTTCCCCAGGAATGGGCTGGGAATCTCTGTGGGAATGGGCTGGGAATGAGCTGGGAATGGGCTGGGAATCCCTCCGGGAACTGGCTGGGAATCTCTCCAGGAATGATCTGGGAATCTCCGTGGGAATGGGCTGGGAATCTCCATGGGAATGGGCTGGGAACAGGCTGGGAATCTCCATGGAAATGAGCTGGGAATGGGCTGGGAATCTCTCCGGGAACTGGCTGGGAATCTCTCCAGGAATGATATGGGAATCTCTGTGGGAACAGGCTGGGAATCTCCCGGGAATGGTCTAGAGGTGTGTGCTGCCCAGCAGGCCATGGGACAGGGGCGCTGTCCCCAGGGGGACTCAGGGAATGTTCCCATCCCTCTGTTCCCATCCCTCTGTTCCCATCCCTCTGTTCCCATCCCACTGTTCCCATCCTGCTGTTCCCATCCCGGTATTCCCATCCCGCTGTTTCCCTCTCCAGTCTTCCAAGAAGCCCAAGACGGCGGAGGCCGACACGTCCAGCGAGCTGGCCAAGAAGAGCAAGGAGGTGTTCAGGAAAGAGGTGAGGGATTCCAGCCTGGGAATGGGATGGGATCCGTGGGATGGGATGGGATCCATGGGATGGGATCCATGGGATGGGATGGGATCCATGGGATGGGACGGGACAGGACGAGATGGGATTGATGGGATGGGATGGGATGATGGGATGGGATCCATGGGATGAGATCTGTGAGATGGGATCCATGGGGTGGGATGCGTGGGGTGGGATGGGATAATGGAATGGGATAATGTGATGGGACAGGATCCATAGGATGTGATCCATGGGATGGGATCCATGGGATAATGGGAAGGGATCCATGGGATGGGATAATGGGATAATGGGATCCATGGGATGGGATGGGATGGGATGGGAGGGGATGGAATCAGTGGGATGGGATGGATGGGATGAGGTGGGATGGGATGGGATCCATGGGATGGGATGGGATCCATGGGATGGGATCTGTGGGATGGGATCTGTGGGATGGGATAATGGGATGGGATGGGAGCCATGGGATGGGATGGGATAATGGGATGAGGTGGGATGGGATGGATAAGATAGGATAATGGGATAATAGGATGGGATCCATGGGATGGGATGGGGTCTATGGGATGGGATGGGATGGGATAATGGGATGGGATGGGATGAGGTGGGATGGGATGGGATGTGATGCCATGGGATGGGATGTGATGGGATCCTTGGGAATGGGATGGGATCCATAGGATCAGATCGATGGGATGGGATGGGATAATGGGATAGGTTAGGATAGGATAGGATAGGATGGGATGGGATAATGGGATGAGGTGGGATGGGATGGGATGGAATGGGATGGGATGGGATAATGGGATAGAGTGGGATGAGATAATGGGATGGGATGGGATGGGATCCATGGGATAGGACGGGATGGGATCCATGGGATGGGATCCATGGGATAGGACGGGATGGGATCCATGGGATAGGATGGGATGGGATCCATGGGATAGGACGGGATGGGATCCATGGGATGGGATCCATGGGATGGGATCCATGGGATAGGACGGGATGGGATCCATGGGATAGGACGGGATGGGATCCATGGGATAGGACAGGATGGGATCCATGGGATAGGATGGGATGGGATCCATGGGATAGGACGGGATGGGATCCATGGGATAGGACGGGATGGGATCCATGGGATGGGATGGGATGGGATCCATGGGATGGGACGGGATGGGATCCATGGGATGGGATGGGATGGGATCCATGGGATAGGACGGGATGGGATCCATGGGATAGGATGGGATGGGATCCATGGGATGGGATGGGATCCATGGGATAGGATGGGATGGGATCCATGGGATGGGATGGGATCCATGGGATGGGATGGGATGGGATCCATGGGATAGGATGGGATGGGATCCATGGGATGGGATGGGATCCATGGGATGGGATGGGATGGGATCCATGGGATGGGATAGGACGGGATGGGATCCATGGGATAGGATGGGATCCATGGGATGGGATGGGATTGGATCCATGGGATGGGATGGGATCCATGGGATGGGATGGGATCCATGGGATAGGATGGGATGGGATCCATGGGATGGGATGGGATCCACGCTGTCCCCCGCAGATGTCCCAGTTCATCGTGCAGTGCCTGAATCCCTACCGGAAGCCCGACTGCAAGGTGGGCCGGATCACCACCACCGAGGACTTCAAACACCTGGCACGCAAGGTGGGAATGTGGGAATGGGGGGACACCGGGATGGGGGGACACGGGGGGACAGGGACACGGGGATGTGGGGACACAGCGGGGACAGGGACATGGGATACAAGGATTTGGGAACACAAGGAGTATGGGAACACGGATACAAGGACACAGGGACATTGTCACACACAGAGTATGGGGACACGGGGGGACAGGGACACGGGGACGTGGGGACACAGCGGGGACAGGGACATGGGATACAAGGACATGGGGACATGGATGCAGACACACAGGGACATGGTGACACACAGGGTATGGGGACATGGGGATGTGGGACATGGGAACATGGGTACAGGGATATGGGGACACAGGGACACAGGAGTGTGGGGACATAGGGACAGTGGGTACAGGGACATGGGGACACAGGGACACAGGAGTGTGGGGACAGGGACAGTGGGTACAGGGACATGGGGACACGGGATAGAGGGACATGGGGACACAGAGGGTACAGGAACATGGGGACACAAGGACACGGGAAGCACAGGACACAGGAATGTGGGGACACAGGGACAGGGTGGCTGCAGGGACACAGGGATGTGGGACATGGGGACACAGAGTACGGGAACATGGAGACACGGGGATAAAGGGACATGGGGACATGGGGTAGAGGGACATGTGGACACTGGGACACGGGGATGTGGGACGTGGGGACACAGAGGGTACAGGAACATGGGGATAAAGGGACACGGGGACATGGAGACATGGGGTAGAGGGACATGGGGATACTGGGACACAGGGATGTGGGACCTGGGGACACAGGGACATGGGGATAAAGGGACACGGGGACATGGAGACATGGGGTAGAGGGACATGGGGATACTGGGACACAGGGATGTGGGACCTGGGGACACAGGGACATGGGGATAAAGGGACATGGGGACATGGGGTAGAAGGAGATGGGAACACAAGGTACAGGGACATGGGAACATGGGTACAGGGACATGGGGACACGGGGAGACAGGAATAAAGGGACATGGGGTCATGGGGACATGGGGACACGGGATAGAGGGACATGGGGACACAGAAGGTACAGGACCATGGGGACACAAGGACAAGGGAAGCACAGGACACAGGAATGTGGGGACACAGGGACAGGGTGGCTGCAGGGACACAGGGATGTGGGACATGGGGACACAGAGGGCACAGGGACACGGGGACATGGGGAAATGGGGTAGAGGGACATGGGACATGGACACAGGGATGTGGGACATGGGGACACAGATGGTACAGGAACATGGGGACACAGGGATAAAGGGACATGGGGACACAGGGTAGAGGGACATGGGGACACTGGGACACAGGGATGTGGGACATGGGGACACAGAGGGTACAGGACCATGGGGACACAGGGATAAGGGGACACTGGGACACAGGGACACGGGGGTGTGGGACATGGGGACACGGTGCAGGAGCATAGGGACACAGGGACACGGGAAGCACATGGCACAGGAATGTGGGGACACAGGGACAGGGTGGCTGCAGGGACACAGGGATGTGGGACATGGGGACACAGAGTACGGGGACATGGGGACATTTGAGGAATATTTGGGGACTATTTAGGGAATATTTAGGGAATGTTTTGGGGAATGTTTGAGGAATATTGGGAGACTGAGGAATGTTTGGGGAATATTTGGGGAATATTTGAGGAATATTTAGGGAATGTTTGGGGAATATTTAGGGAATATTTGAGGAGTATTTGGGGAATATTTGGGGAATATTTGAGGAATGTTTGGGGAATATTTAGGGAATATTTGAGGAATATTTGGGGAATGTTTGGGGAATATTTAGGGAATATTTGAGGAATATTTGGGGAATGTTTGGGGAATACTTGAAGAATGTTTGGGGAATATTTATGGGATACTTAGGGAATATTTGGGAAATATTTGAGGAATATTTAGGGAATATTTGAGGAATATTTGGGGAATATTTAGGGAATATTTGAGGAATATTTAGAGAATGTTTGGGGAATATTTAGGGAATGTTTTGGGAATGTTTGGAGAATATTTGGGGAATGTTTGGGGAATATTTGGGAAATATTTAGGGGATACTTAGGGAATATTTGGGGAATATTTGAGGAATATTTTAGGAATTTTTAGGGAATGGTTGGGGAATATTTGAGGAATGTTTGGGGAATATTTGGGGAATATTTAGGGAATGTTTGGGGGATATTTGGGGAATATTTAGGGAATGTTTGAGGAATATTTAGGGAATATTTGGGAAATATTTGAGGAATATTTGGGGAATATTTAGGGGATACTTAGGGAATATTTGGGGAATATTTGAGGAATATTTAAGGAATATTTAGGGAATATTTGAGGAATATTTGAGGAATATTTGCGAAATATTTGGGGAATACTTGGAGAATAATAGGAAAATAGCTTGGGAATGTTTGGAAAACAACAGCAGATATTGAGGGAACAATATGAAATATTAGGGAATATTTAGGGAATATTTAGGGACTATTTGAGGAATATTTGAGGAATATTTGGGGAATATTTAGGGAATATTTGGGGAATATTTAGAGACTATTTGGGGAATGTTTGGGGAATATTTAGGGAATATTTGAGGAATATTTGGAGAATATTTGAGGAATATTTAGAGAATATTTGAGAAATATTTAGGGAATATTTAGGGAATGTTTGGGAATGTTTGAGGAATATTTGGGAAATATTTGAGGAATATTTGGGGAATATTTGGGGAATAATAGGAAAATAGCTTGAGAATGTTTGGAAAACAACAGATATTGAGGGAACAATATGAAATATTTAGGGAATATTTGAGGAATATTTAGGGACTATTTGGGGAATATTTAGGGAATGTTTGAGGAATATTTAGGGAATATTTGAGGAATACTTAGGGAATATTTAGGGAATATTTGAGGAATGTTTGAGTAATATTTAGGGAATATTTGAGGAATATTTATGGAATGTTTGGGGAATATTTAGGGAATACTTAGGGAATATTTAGGGAATACTTAGGGAATATTTAGGGAATATTTGGGGAATATTTGGGGAATATTTGGGAAATATTTAGGGAATACTTAGGGAATATTTGGGGAATATTAAGGGAATGTTTGGGGAATATTTAGGGAATACTTAGGGAATATTTAGGGAATACTTAGGGAATATTTAGGGAATATTTGGGGAATATTTAGAGAATATTTGGGGAATATTTGGGAAATATTTGGGGAAGATTTGGGGAAGATTTGGGGAATACTTGGAGAATACTTGGAGAATAATAGGAAAATAGCTTGGGAATGTTTGGAAAACAACAGCAGATATTGGGGGAACAATACCAAATATTCGGGAATATTTAGGGAATAATTGAGGAATATTTGGGGAATGTTTGGGGGATATTTGGGAAATATTTGGGGAATATTTGAGGAATGTTTGGGGAATATTTAGGGAATGTTTGGGGAATATTTAGGGAATGTTTATGGAATATTTAGAGAATATTTAGGGAATATTTGGGGAATATTTGAGGAATATTTAGGGAATATTTGAGGAATATTTAGGGAATATTTGAGGAATATTTGAGGAATATTTGGGAAATATTTGGGGAATACTTGGAGAATAATAGGAAAATAGCTTGGGAATGTTTGGAAAACAACAGCAGATATTGAGGGAACAATATGAAATATTAGGGAATATTTAGGGACTATTTAGGGACTATTTGAGGAATATTTGAGGAATATTTGGGGAATATTTGAGGAATATTTGGGGAATATTTGAGGAATATTTGGGGAATATTATGGGGATACTTAGGGAATATTTGGGGAATATTTAGAGAATATTTGGGGAATGTTTGAGGAATATTTAGGGAATATTTGGGGAATGTTTGGGGAATGTTTGGGGAATATTTGGGGAATATTTGAGGAATATTTAGGGAATATTTGGGAAATATTTGGGGAATATTTGGGGAATATTTGAGGAATATTTAGAGAATATTTGGGGAATATTTAGAGAATATTTAGGGAATGTTTGGGGAATATTTGAGGAATATTTAGGGAATATTTGGGGAATGTTTGGGGAATATTTGGGAAATATTTAGGGGATACTTAGGGAATATTTGGGGAATATTTGAGGAATATTTTAGGAATTTTTAGGGAATGGTTGGGGAATATTTGAGGAATGTTTGGGGAATATTTGGGGAATATTTAGGGAATGTTTGGGGGATATTTGGGGAATATTTAGGGAATGTTTGAGGAATATTTAGGGAATATTTGGGAAATATTTGAGGAATATTTGGGGAATATTTGGGGAATATTTAGGGGATACTTAGGGAATATTTGGGGAATATTTGAGGAATATTTAGGGAATATTTGAGGAATATTTGAGGAAGATTTGGGAAATATTTGGGGAATACTTGGAGAATAATAGGAAAATAGCTTGGGAATGTTTGGAAAACAACAGCAGATATTGAGGGAAATATGAAATATTAGGGAATATTTAGGGACTATTTAGGGACTATTTGAGGAATATTTGAGGAATATTTGAGGAATATTTGAGGAATATTTGGGGAATATTATGGGGATACTTAGGGAATATTTGGGGAATATTTAGAGAATATTTGGGGAATGTTTGAGGAATATTTAGGGAATATTTAGGGAATGTTTGGGGAATATTTAGGGAATATTTGGGGAATGTTTGGGGAATATTTGGGGAATATTTGGGGAATATTTGGGGAATATTTGGGGAATATTTGGGGAATATTTGGGAAATATTTGAGGAATATTTAATGACTATTTGGGGAATATTTGGGAAATATTTAGGGAATACTTAGGGAATATTTGAGGAATATTAAGGGAATGTTTGGGGAATACTTAGGGAATACTTAGGGAATATTTAGGGAATGTTTGGGGAATATTTAGTGAATATTTGAGGAATATTTAGAGAATGTTTGAGGAATATTTGAGGAATATTTAGGGACTACTTGGGGAATATTTGAGGAATACGTGGACAATATTTGTGGGATATTTAGGGAATATTTGGGCATTAATATGACATTCCTGCCCCCCCCCAGCTGACCCACGGCGTGATGAACAAGGAGCTCAAGTACTGCAAGAACCCCGAGGACCTGGAGTGCAACGAGAACGTCAAACACAAAACCAAGGAGTACATCAAGAAATACATGCAGAAATTCGGGATCCTCTACAAACCCAAAGAGGACACGGAGCTGGAATAGCCCCTGGAGAAGAGCAAAATTCCCACCAGGATTCCGAACCACCAACCTGTGAATTTATTATTATTATTATTATTATTATAATTATTATTATTATGACGATGGATTTTTTTTTTTTTTTTTGGGTTTTGTTTTTTTAAAAAGGAAAACAAAAACTTGGTTCTCGTCGCTGAGGTTGAGCCAGGCTTTGTTGAGCTTGGTTTTATCAATCCAGGTTTTGCCAAGCCTGGCTCTTCCAAGCTCTGTATTATATTTTAACCTATATGTGAATATATTGATAATAATTTTGCTTTTTTTCCCCCCTTTTCCCCCATTGCTTTCAGCCCCAAACTTGCCAATCCCACAGGAACAGGAGACTTTGGGAGGTTATTCCCAGATTTTATTTTTTTTTTAATTTTGGTGATTTTTTTTTGAATTTTTTTGTTGTTGTTTTTTCCTTGGTTTTTTTTCCCTTTTTTTTTTTTTTGGTTCTGCGAGGTTTCCTCCGTTTTTTTCCCTGTAAATACTGCGGATTTCTGGCCATGTTGATAAGATTGATTTTACTGCTTCGAGCATTTTACTTTATCCAATTTTTACGGAACTTTTTATGTAAAAAAGGACAAGAAAAAAAAATGGGCAAAAAAAGAGAAAAAAATAAAAAATCAAAAGAAAAAAAAAAAACAAAACCAAAACCAAACCCCAACATCGGGTGGGGCAAAAATGGGGACCTGGTTTGGGATGTCCCCTCTGCCTTGGGGACCTCCTGTCACCCTCAGCATTCCCAGGAATCTGGAACCCCTGGGAATTGAAGTTTGGGGTGACCTGGGAGCATTTTGGGGTTAAAAATGGTTTTTTTCTGTCCCTGGTGTCACCTCCTCCTCCTCCCCCTCCAGGGGCCACCCATGCCTGGGGTGGGACACAGGGACACATCCTGGGGAAACCCTGGGGACATCTGAGGGGTCACAGCCTTGGGATGTGACCTTGGGGACACCTGTGGGGACACCTGAGGGGTTACAGCTTTGGGATGTGACCTTGGGGACACCTGAGGGGTCACAGCTTTGGGATGTGACCCTGGGGACACCCTGGGGACACCTGAGGGGTCACAGCCTTGGGATGTGACCCTGGGGACAGCTGAGGGGTCACAGCCTTGGGATGTGACCCTGGGGACACCTGGGGACACCTGTGGGGACACCTGAGGGGTCACAGCTTTGGGACGTGACCCTGGGGACACCTGGGGACAACTGAGGGGTCACAGCCTTGGGATGTGACCCTGGGGACACCTGAGGGGTCACAGCTTTGGGATGTGACCTTGGGGACACCTGAGGGGTCACAGCTTTGGGATGTGACCCTGGGGACACCCGAGGGGTCACAGCCTTGGGATGTGACCCTGGGGACACCTGGGGACACCTGAGGGGTCACAGCTTTGGGATGTGACCCTGGGACACCTGTGGGGACACCTGGGGACACCTGAGGG
This sequence comes from Acrocephalus arundinaceus, assembly GCA_021534815.1. NCBI lineage: Eukaryota > Metazoa > Chordata > Aves > Passeriformes > Sylviidae > Acrocephalus > Acrocephalus arundinaceus. The sequence goes on along the minus strand of JAJEOU010000373.1, from coordinate 52,661,378 downwards.
GTCACAGCTTTGGGATGTGACCCTGGGGACACCCAGGGACACCCTGGGGACACCTGAGGGGTCACAGCCTTGGGACGTGACCCTGGGGACACCTGGGGACAACTGAGGGGTCACAGCCTTGGGATGTGACCCTGGGGATACTTGGGGACACCTGAGGGGTCACACTGGGGACACCCTGGAGACATCTGAGGGGTCACAGCTTTGGGATGTGACCTTGGGGACACCTGAGGGGTCACAGCTTTGGGATGTGACCTTGGGGACACCTGAGGGGTCACAGCTTTGGGATGTGACCCTGGGGACACCCGAGGGGTCACAGCCTTGGGATGTGACCCTGGGGACACCCTGGGGACACCTGAGGGGTCACAGCTTTGGGATGTGACCCTGGGGACACCCTGGGGACACCTGAGGGGTCACAGCTTTGGGATGTGACCCTGGGGACACTTGGGGACACCTGAGGGTGTGACCTGAGGGGTCACAGCCTTGGGATGACCTTGGGGACACCCCTGGGGACACCTGAGGGGTCACAGCTTTGGGATGTGACCCTGGGGACACTTGGGGACACCTGAGGGGTCACAGCCTTGGGATGTGACCCTGGGGACACCTGAGGGGTCACAGCTTTGGGATGTGACCCTGGGGACACCCGAGGGGTCACAGCCTTGGGATGTGACCCTGGGGACACCCTGGGGACACCTGAGGGGTCACAGCTTTGGGATGTGACCCTGGGGACACCTGGGGACACCTGAGGGGTCACAGCTTTGGGATGTGACCCTGGGGACACCTGAGGGGACACCCTAGGGACACCTGAGGGGTCACAGCTTTGGGATGTGACCCTGGGGACACCCTGGGGACACCTGAGGGGTCACAGCCTTGGGATGTGACCCTGGGGACACCCTGGGGACACCTGAGGGGTCACAGCTTTGGGATGTGACCCTGGTGACACCTGGGGACACCTGAGGGGTCACAGCTTTGGGATGTGACCTTGGGGACACCTGAGGGGTCACAGCTTTGGGATGTGACCCTGGGGACACCTGGGGACACCTGAGGGGTCACAGCCTTGGGATGTGACCCTGGGGACACCTGGGGACACCCAGCCCAGACACCTGAGCAGGGACACCCAAGGACACATCTTGGGGACAAAGGGACACCCTGGGGATACTTGGGATACATCCTAAGGACACACCAACACCCCAGGACACAAATCCTGGTGACACACGGACACCTGAGGGGACTCATGGACAGCTGGGGACATTTGGGACACCTAAGGGGGGACATTCCAGGGACAGACGGACACCTGAAGGGACACCTGGGGACACCAGAAACACCTGAGGCTACTTGGACACCTGAAGGGACACACTGGGGACACCAGAGACACCTGGGGCCACTTGGGACACCCAAGGGGGCACATTCCAGGGACAGATGGACATGTGAAGGGACACACTGGGGACACATTCTGGGGACACGCAAGGGAGCACATTCTGGGGACAAACACCTGGTGACACTCGGGACACCTGAGGGGACACATTCCAGGGATAAAGGGACACCTGAAGGGACACCTGGGGGTACTCAGACATCAGAAGGGACACACTGGGGACACACTAGGGACACACCGGGGACACATTCTGGGGACAAACACCTGGGGACACCCGAGGGGACACATTCCAGGGAGAAAGGGACATCTGAAGGGACACACTGGGGGCACCCAAGGGAACACGGTCTGGGGATAAACAGGCACCTGGTGACACTTGGGACACCCGAGGGGACACATTCCAGGGACAAAGGGACACCAGAGACACCTGGGGATGCTCGGACACCAAAGGGACACACTGGGGACACATTGGGGACACTTGGGACACCCGAGGGGTCACATTCCGGGGACAAAGAGACACCCAAGGGATTCTGGGGACAAACAGGCACCTGATGACACTTGGGACACCTGAAGGGACACCAGAGACACCTGGGGGTACTCGGGACACCTGAAGGAACACACTGGGGACACACTGAGGACACATTCTGGGGACAAACACCTGGTGACACTTGGGACATGCGAGAGGACACATTCCAAGGACAAAGGGACACCTGGGGACACCAGAGACATGTGGGGCTACTTGGACACCTGAAGGGACACACTGGGGACAAACACCTTGTGACACTTGGGACACCCAAGGGGACACATTCCAGGGACAGGCGGACACCTGAAGGGACACCTGGGGACACACTGGGGACACCCAAGGGAACACATTCTGGGGACAAACAAGCACCTGGGGACACTTGGGACACCTGAAGGGACACCTGGGGGACACCAGAGACACCTGGGGGTACTCTGACACCTGAAGGGACACACTGGGGACACACTGGGGACACATCTGGTGACACTCAGGACACCCGAGGGGTCACACGGACACACGAGGACACAAGCGCTGGTGGCACACAGTGACACATTTAATGTCCCCACCCAGGGACCAGCAGCCACCAAAGGTCCCCGTCCCACCCTCCCAGAATCCCTAAAAAAGTACAAAACCCACGTAAAAAAAACCCAAAAAATCTCCAGGAATCCATCGGGAAGTGGGAGCAGCCACCTCACACGGCGGAGGTGACATCCCCGGGGGTGTCACACGGCGGAGGTGACATCCCCCGGTGTCACACGGCGGAGGTGACATCCGCCGGTGTCACACGGCGGAGGTGACATCCCCCGGTGTCACCGCGGGGCCGCGCTCCAGGAGCCGCTCCAGCTCTCCCGGTTCCTCCGGGCGCCTCGGGGACAGCGGCAGCGGGGCGGGAGGCTCGGCGGGAGCTGCGGGGAGGGACGGGCTCAGCACCGCGGAATTCCAGCCGGGATGGACGGAGCCGGGAATGGGGGCGCTTCCCGAAAACCCCCACCCCGTTCGGGGGCTCCCCGATTCCGTTTGGGGGATTCCTGACCCCTTTGGGTGCTCCCTGATCCCGTTTGGGGGATTCCCGACCCCTTTGGGTGCTCCCTGATCCCGTTTGGGGGATTCCCGACCCCTTTGGGTGCTCCCTGATCCCGTTTGGGGGATTCCCGACCCCTTTGGGTGCTCCCTGATCCCGTTTGGGGGATTCCCGACCCCTTTGGGTGCTCCCCGATCCCGCTGAGAGCTCCTCAACCCCATCCAGGTGCTCTGTGATCCCATTCCACCCCGTCCTATCCCAAATTCTCAGGTGCCCCCAAACCCTGACCTTCCCCAGGGCTGGGTGTCCCCAAACCCGCAGATGTCTCCCCAAAACGCCCCAGGTCTTGGTGTCCCCAAACCTGCAGATGTCCCCCCAAAACCCCCCAGATCTGGGTGTCCCCAAACCCGAGGATCTTCCCCCAAATCCCCCCAGGGCTGGGTGTCCCCAAATCTCGCCAGGTCAGCGTGTCCCCAAACCCATGGATCTTTCCCCAAATCCCCTGGGGCTGGGTGTCCCCAAACTCGCAGATGTCCCCAAACCCCTCCAGGCCTGCGTGTCCCCAAGCCCACAGATGTCCCCAAACCCACGGATGTCCCCTCAAACCCCTCAGGCCTGGGTGTCCCCAAGCCCACAGATGTCCCCAAACCCACGGATGTCCCCCCAAGCCCCTCAGGTCTGGGTGTCCCCAAACCCACAGATGTCCCCAAACCCACAAATTCCCCCCCAAGCCCCCCAGGTCTGGGTGCCCCCAAACCCACGGATCTTCCCCCAAATCCCTTGGGGCTGGTGTCCCCAAACCCATGGATCTCCCCCAAGCCCCGCCAGGTCTGGGTGTCCCCAAGTCCCCCCGGCCTGGATGACCCCAAACGCCCCCAGGTCTGGCTGTCCCGAAACCCACGGATGTCCCCCCAAGCCCCGCCAGGTCTGGGTGTCCCCAACCCCAACTCCCCGTAGGTCTGGCTGTCCCCAAACCCACAGATGTACCCCCAAACCCCTCAGCTCCCGGTGTCCCCAAGCCCCCCCCGGTCCCGGTGTCCCCAGCCCGCGGTCCCGGGTCTCTCCCTCACAGGGCTGCGCCGCCTCCAGGCCGCCGCTGTCCCCTCGCAGCTTCTCCGCGTCTCCTGCATCCCCTGCGTCCCGTGCCTTGTCCAGCTGCCGCTTCTTCCTGCACGTGTCCCAGCTGCGGGGACACCAGGGAATACCGGGGGAGTCACCGGGGGTCCCCAAATCCCCGCGGGTCCCCCCCCGGCACCCCTCACTCACCACTTGAAGGCCACGTAGGCCACGAGCCCCACGACGAGGGCGGCCAGGAGGGCGCAGTACAGGGGGATGATGTCCCCAGGAGGCTCCGGGGACACCGGCGGGGTCACCCCCGGCACCGGCGGGGTCCCCTCAGGGAGCGGCGCCGTGGCCTCGTCTGTGGGAGCCCCGAAATTGGGAATTCGGAACATTCCAGGGAATCATTCAGAACATTCCAGGGAATGCGGAACATTCCGGGCCCTGCCTCAGCTTCCCCTCAGAGAGGGTGAGGTGAGAGCCCCGGGTTTGGGGACAGCTCCGCGGTCACCCCCTGAGGGGACACGGGGGCACAACGAGGGGAGTGAAGGGGAAAAGGGGAAACTGAGGGACAGAAAGGGGAATGAGGGACAAAAGGGGAAACTGAGGCACAAAAAGGGGGAATAGGGGACAAAAGGGGACACTGAGGCACAAAAGAGGGGATGGGATAAAACGGGGAAAACTGAGGCACAAAAAAGGGAGTGAGGGACAAAAAGGAGAAACTGAGGCAGAAAAAGGGGAAACTGAGGCACAAAAAAGGGGAATGAGAGGGTAAAAAGGGAAAGTGAGGGACAAAAAGGGGGAATGGGGACGAAAGGGGAAACTGAGGGACAAGGGGAAACTGAGGCACAAAAAGGGGAAACTGAAGCACAAAAGGGGAATGAGAGGGAAAAAAGGGAAAGTGAGGGACAAAAAGGGGGAATGGGGACAAAAGGGGAAACTGTGACAAAAGGGGACACTGGCAGGGTCACCCCTGGCACCGGCGGGGTCCCCTCAGGGAGCAGCGCCGTGGCCTCGTCTGTGGGAGCCCCGAAATTGGGAATCCAGAACATTCCCGGGAATCCAGAACATTCCAGGGAATGCGGAACATTCCAGGCCCTGCCTCAGCTTCCCCTCAGAGAGGGCCCAGGTGAGGTGAGAGCCCCGGGTTTGGGGACAGCTCCGCGGTCACCCCCTGAGGGGACATGGGGGTACAACGAGGGGGAGTGAGGGGGAAAAGGGGAAACTGAGGCACAAAAAGGAGAAACTGAGGCACAAAAAGGGGAAACTGAGGCAGAAAAAAGGGAGTGAGGGATAAAAAGGGGAAACTGAGGCAGAAAAGGGGGAACTGAGGGACAAAAAGGGAAACTGAGGCACAAAAAGGGCATGAGGGACAAAAGGGGAAACTGAGGCACAAAAAGGGAAACTGACGGACAAAACGGGAAACTGAGGCACAAAAGAGGGGACGGGATAAAACGGGGGAAACTGAGGCACAAAAAAGGGAGTGAGGGCTAAAAAGGGGAAACTGAGGCAGAAGAGGGGAAACTGAGGCACAAAAAAGGAATATGAGAGGGAAAAAGGGAAAGTGAGGGACAAAAAGGGGGAATGGGGACAAAAGGGGAAACTGTGACAAAAGGGGACACCGGCGGGGTCACCTCCGGCACCGGCGGGGTCCCCTCAGGAAGCGGCACCGTGGCCTCGTCTGTGGGAGCCTCAAGATCGGTAAGGGAAGGCGGAATGTTCCAGGGAATCATCCAGAACATTCCAGGGAATCCGGGACATTCCAGGCCCTCCCTCAGTTTCCCCTCAGAGAGGGACGAGATGAGGTGAGAGCCCCAGGTTTGGGGACGGCTCCACGGTCACCCCCTGAGGGGACACGGGGGCACAACGAGGGGGAGTCAGGGGGAAAAGGGGAAACTGAGGGACAAAAGGGGAAACTGAGGCAGAAAAGGGGAAACTGAGAGACAAAAAGGGGAAACTGAGGCACGAAAAGGGGAAACTGAGGCACAAAAGAAGGGATGGGATAAAACGGGGGGGAGTGAGGGACAAAAAGGGAAACTGAGGCACAAAAGGGGAAACTGAGGCACAAAAAAGGGGAATGAGAGGGAAAAAAGGGAAACTGAGGCACAAAAAAGGAAACTGAGGGACAAAAAGAGGGAATAAGGGACAAAAAGGGGGAATGAGAGACAAGAGCGAATGAGATAAAAAAGGAGAAACTGAGACACAAAAAGGGGGAATGGGGACAAAAGGGGAAACTGCGGCACAAGAGGAGATGGGATAAAATGGGGGAAACTGAGGCACAGAAAGGGGAACGAGGTGAAAAAGGGGATGAGGGAAAAAAAGTGCAACTGAGGCAGAAGCGGGAATGAGGGGCACACAGAAAAGGAATGAGGTGAAAAAGAGAAACTGAGGCACAATGGGGAATGAGGTAAAAAGGGAAACTGAGGCACAATAAAGAAATGAGGGCCGAAAGGGGAAACTGAGGCATGAGGGGAAACTGAGGCACAAAAAGGGAATGAGGGGAAAAAAGGGAAGCTGAGGCACAAAAAGGGGATGGGATAAAATGGGGGAAACTGAGGCACAAAAAAGGGAGTGAGGGATAAAAAGGGGAAACTGAGGGACAAAAAGGGTAACTGAGGCACAAAAAGGGGAAACTGAGGCAGAAAAGGGGAAACTGAGGCACAAAAAAGGAATATGAGAGGGAAAAAAGGGAAAGTGAGGGACAAAAAGGGGGAATGGAGACAAAAGGGGAAACTGTGACAAAAGGGGACACCGGCAGGGTCACCCCCAGCACCAGCGGGGTCCCCTCAGGGAGTGGCGCTGTGGCCTTGTCTGTGGGAGCCCCGAAATTGGGAATTCGGAACATTCCAGGGAATCCAGAACATTCCAGGGTATGTGGAACATTCCAGGCCCTGCCTCAGCTTCCCCTCAGAGAGGGCCGGGGTGAGGTGAGAGCCCTGGGTTTGGGGACAGCTCCACGGTCACCCCCTGAGGGGACATGGGGGCACAACGAGGGGGAGTGAGGGGGAAAAGGGGAAACTGAGGCACAAAAAGGGGAAACTGAGGCATAAAAAGGGGAAACTGAGGCACGAAAAGGGAGTGAGGGATAAAAAGGGGAAACTGAGGGACAAAAAGGGGAATGGGAGGGAAAAAAGGGAAAGTGAGGGACAAAAAGGGGAAACTGAGGCAGAAAAGGGGAAACTGAGGCATAAAAAGGGGAAACTGAGGCACGAAAAAGGGAGTGAGGGACAAAAAGGGAAACTGAGGGACAAAAAGGGAAACTGAGGCACAAAAAGGGCATGAGGGACAAAAGGGGAAACTGATGCACAAAAGAGGGGATGGGATAAAATGGGGGAAACTGAGGGACAAAAAGGGGAAACTGAGGCAGAAAAGGGGAAACTGAGGGACAAAAAGGGAAACTGAGGACAAAAAGGGAAACTGAGGCACAAAAAGGGCATGAGGGACAAAAGGGGAAACTGAGGCACAAAAGAGGGATGGGATAAAATGGGGGAAACTGAGGGACAAAAGGGGAGTGAGGGATAAAAAGAGGAAACTGAGGGACAAAAAGGGGAAACTGAGGCACAAAAGGGGAAACTGAGGCACAAAAAAGGGGAATGAGAGGGTAAAAGGGAAAGTGAGGCACAAAAGGGATGAGGGACAAAAGGGGAAACAGGCATAAAAAAGGGAACTAGGTGAAAAAGGGCATGAGGTGAAAAAAAGGGAAACTGAGGCACAAAAAGGGGAAACTGAGGCACAAAAAATTGGAATGAGAGGGACAAAAGGGAAACTGAGGCACAAAAAAGGGAGAGAGGGATGAAAAGGGAAACTGAGGCATAAAAAAGGGGAATGAGAGGGAAAAAACGAAAGTGAGGAACAAAAAGGGAATGAGGGACAAAAAGGGGATGAGGCACGAGGGGAAACTGAGGCACAAGAAGGGAATGAGAGAAAAAAGGGAAACTGAGGCAAAAAAAGGGGGAATAGGGGACAAAACGGGAAACTGAGGCACAAAAGGGGGATGGGATAAAACGGGGGAAACTGAGGCAAAAAAAAGGGAGTGAGGGATAAAAAGGGGAAACTGAGGGACAAAAAGGGAAACTGAGGCACAAAAAGGGGAAACTGAGGCACAAAAAAAGGGGAATGAGAGAAAAAAGGGAAACTGAGGCACAAAAAGAGGAATAGGGGACAAAAGGGGAAACTGAGGCACAAAAAGGGGAAAGAGGTGAAAAAGGGGATGAAGTGAAAAAGGGAAACTGAGGCACGAAAAGGGGGAATGAGTTACAAATGGGGAAATGAGGCACAATGGGGAATGAGACAGAAAGGGAAACTGAGGCACAAAAGAGGGAACGGGATAAAACCGGGGAAACTTAGGCACAAAAAGGGAAACTGAGGCACAGAAAGAGGGAATAAGGGACAAAAAGGGGGAGTGAGGGACAAATAGGGAAACTGAGGCACGAGGGGAAACTGAGGCACAAAAGAGGGGATGGGATAAAACGGGGGAAACTGAGGCACTAAGGAAAACTGAGGCACAAGAGGGAATGAGGGACAGAAGGGGAAACTGAGGCAGGAAAAGAGAACTCAGGGAAGGATGTGGGGAAACTGAGGCACAACGTGAGGAAAATGAAGCAGGACAGGGGACACTGAGGCACAAAAGGGGACAGTGGGGCAAACAAGGGGAAACTGAGGCACAAAGAGGGTAAACTGAGGCATAAAATGGTGAAATTAAGGAGCAAACAGGGGAAACTGAGGCACAAAAGGGGAAATTAAGGAGAAAATGGGGAAACTGAAGCACAAAGGGGAAACTGAGGCACAAAAGGAAAACTGAGCATGAAAAGGGGAAATTAAGGAGCAACCAGGGGAAACTGAGGCACAATGTGAGGAAAATGAAGCAGGATGGGGAAACTGAGGCACAATATGGAGAATTAAGGACATTAAGGAATTACATAAGGAAAGAGATGCGATGAGGGGAAACTGAGGCAGGACATGGGGAAACTGAGGCACAAAACAAAAATGGAGGCTTAAAATGGGGAAATTAAGGAGCAACAAGGGGAAACTGAGGCACAAAAGGAAAATGGAGACTTAAAATGGGGAAATGAAGGAGCGACATGGGGAAACTGAGGCAACAAGGGGAAACTGAGACACGAGAAGGGGAAACTGAGGCATAAAAGGAAAACTGAGGCAGAAAATGGGGAAATTAAGGAGCGACAAGGGGAAACTGAGGCACAAAAGGAAAACTGAGGCACAAAAGGAAAACTGAGGCACAAAAAGGAAACTGAGGCACAAAAGGGAAACTGAGGCGCAAAAGGGAAACTGAGGCACGAAAAGGGGAAACTGAGGTGCAAAAGAAAAACTGAGGCACGAGAAGGGGAAATTAAGGAGCATCAGAGAGAAACTGAGGCACAAAAAGAAAACTGAGGCATAAAATTGGGAAATAAAGGAGCGATGAGGGGAAACTGAGGCACAAAAGGGAAACTGAGGCACAAGTAGGGAAACTGAGGCACAATTTGGGAAATTCAGGAACGACATGAGGAAAGAGATATGATGAGGGGAAACTGAGGCACGAGAAGGGAAACTGAGGCATAAAATGGGGAAATCAGGGAGCAAGGAGGGGAAACTGAGGCAGGGCATGGGGAAACTGAGGCACAAAAAGGGGAAACTGAGGTACCACAAAAGGGAAACTGAGGCATAAAATGTGGAAATTAAGGAGCGATAAGGGGAAACTGAGGCACAAAAAGGAAACTGAGACAGGAAAAGGGAAAATTAAGGAGTAACAAGGGGAAACTGAGGCACAAAGGGGAAACTGAGGCACAAAAGGGGAAATTATGGAGGAACAAGGAGAAACTGAGGCAAAATACGTGAAATTTAGGAACGACATGAGGAAAGAGACACGATGAGGGGAAACAGAGGCAGGACATGGGGAAACTGAGGCACAAAAGGGAAACTGAGGCACAAGAAGGGGAAATTAAGGAGCAATGAGGGGAAACTGAGGCAGAAAAGGGAAACTGAGGCATGAAAAGGGGAAATTAAGGAGCAACGAGGGGATACTGAGGCACAAAAGGGAAACTGAGGCAAAAGAGGGACCCCACAGCCCATGACCCCGCAGTGCCCCCCTATGGGGTCCCGGTGCCACTCACGGAAACAGGGCGGGCAGGGCGGGCACGGCTCCTCCGGCTCCTCCTCTGCGGGGCTCTGCGCTGTGGAATTTGGGACATTTTGGGGTTTTTTAGGGTCGTTTTTGGGGTGTTGCTGGGTTCGGGGTGGTTTTGGGGTACTCACTGCGGGCGCAGGGGGGGCAGCGGCTGTCGCAGGGCTCGGGGACACCGGGGGGACATGGGGGGCACCCCCCGCCCCACCCTGGTACCTGTGGGGACAGCGAAAGTCCTGCCTCAGTTTCCCCTAAATCCGCTCTGTGAATTCCCATTGGGACCCCCCCAAACCCATGGAAAAAGGGGGGAAAGAGTGGGAGGGGGGATTGAGGAGCTGTAAAAATAAATAAGGATGATAAAGGGAAAGAAATGAAAGCGGGGAGTCAAACGGAAAGAGTCAAAAGGAAATAAATAGTAAATAAAAACGAGATCAAAGGCACTGCAGTGGGAAGGAATGAAAGGGAAGCAACGAAATGAAAGGAAAGGAAGGGGAAAGCTGAGTTAAATTAAAGTGGAAGAAAGGAAAAAAAGTGAAATAAAGGGAAAAAAATAAAGGAAAATAAAGGAAAAAATAAAGGAAAAAATAAAGAAAAAATGAAGAAAAAAATAAAGAAAAAAATGGAAAAAAAGAGGAAAAAAGGAAAAAAATAAAGGAAAAAATAAAGGAAAAAATAAAGAAAAAAAAGAGGAAAAAATAAAGGAAAAAAGAGGAAAAAATAAAGGAAAAAATAAAGGAAAAAAGAGGAAAAAATAAAGGAAAAAAATAAAGGAAAACAAGGAAAGTAAAATAGGATAAGATGAAGTAAAACAGGGAAAATTAAATAGAATTAAAAAGGAAAATAAAAAAAAATAAAAGAGGAAAATAAGTGAAATTCAAAAAAGGAGATTGAAGCAAAAGAGGGAAATAAAAATAAAAGAAAAAAATTAAAAGGATGATAAAGATAAAATTAAAAAAATATGAAAAGGAAAATAAAAAGAAAATAAACCAGGAAAATAAAAGAAAATAAAAAGAAAAAAATGGAGGAAAATGAAATAAAAATGAAGGAAAAGGAACAGAACCGAAATGGCCCAAACTTAACCGAACCAACCCCAAAAAACTTCAACAAAAGCCACGGAGCCAAAGTGACCCGGAGCGCCCCGGGGGCAGCGGGAGACCCGGCCCGTCCCATCCCGCTCCCGTCCCGGTCCCAATCCCGGTCCCAGTCCCGGTCCCGGTCCCGTCCCGCCCGCACCGGGCTCAGCAGCAGCAGCAGCAGCGGCACCGGGAGCGGCCGCATCGCCGGGACCGGCCCGGGACCCCGTTCCGGGCCGGGCCGAACCGAGGCCGAGCGGCGCCGAACTGCTCCGAGCCTCTCCGAACCGCTTCGGCTCCTCCCGGTTCGGTCCTGTCCGGCACCGCTCGGCCTCGGTTCGGCCCCGCTCGGTCCCTGTTTGGTCTCGTTGGGTCCCGTTCGGCTTCACTGGGTCCCGGTTCGGCCCCGCTGGATCTCCGTTCGACTCCGTTCGGTCCCGGTTCGGCTCCGTTCAGTTCCGCTGGGTTCCGGCTCGGTCCCGGTTCGGCTCCGTTTGGCTCCGGTTCGACCCGCTGTGTCCCGGTTCGGCTTCGTTCGGCCCCGCTGGGTCCCGGTTCGGCTCCTCTCGGCCCCGCTGGGTCCCGGTTCGGCCCCGCCGGGTCCCGGTTCGGCTGCGTTCGGCCCCGCTCGGCTCCTCTCGGCCGCCCCGTCGCGCCTGGGCCGGGCCGAGCTGGGCGTGGCTCCCCCGGGCAGGGCCGGGCGGGGCGCGCTCCCATTGGCTGCGCTCGGAATGGGGGCGTGGTCAGACACGGAGCCCCGCCCCTCACCCTAGGGGTCGCGGGTTCGAGTCCCGCCCGGGGCTCTCCCATCGGGACGGGTCCAACTTGGACCGGCCCGGCTCGAACTGGGACGGAGAGCACGGAAGGGACGGTGTCACCCTCTCCCCCCTCCACCTCCCCACGGCTCTCCCCCGAGGGAATAAGTGCCTGGAAGCAGGAGAAGCAGCTTTATTGAGCCCCAGAAGCTGGGGACAGGGCGCAGGGTCACAGCGGGGGCACAGCGTGGGTGGAGGGAGCGGGAATGGGTGCGGGGAGTGGGTGCGAGGAGTGGGAATGGGTGTGGGGAGAGGGAATGGGTGTGGGAAGAGGGAATGGGTGCAGGGAGTGGGTGCAGGGAGCGGGAGTGAGTGCAGCATCCCATGTGGATGCAGGACCCGACCGTGGGTGCAGGGTTTTGCTGTGGTGCTGTGGGACCCCAGCGTGGGTGCACAGAGTGACTCGGAGTGGGTGTGGGGTCTCGCTGTGGGTGCAGAGTCTTGGTCCAGGGTCTGGTGCAGGTCCCAGGGTGGGTGCGGGGTGTGGGTGCGGGTGCACCCCCCGGAATCTCCTCTCTCTCCTCTCTACCAGCCGCGCACGGGGTGCCAGAGCTCCACCACCTTCCCGGCATCGTGCACGAAGTACACGGGGTGCATGGCGGCCGTGGCACAGGCCTGGGACACAGGGGACACAGCTGGGACACAGCTGGGACACGGGACACAGGGCTGGGACACAGGGCTGGGACAGAGGGGACACTGAGCTGTGACACGGGGCTGGGATAGAAGGGACACAGAGGACACAGGGCTGGGACAGAGGGGACACAGGGCTGGGACAGAGGGGACACTGAGCTGTGGCACAGGGCTGGGACACAGGGGGCACAGCTGTGACACAGCTGGGACACAGGGCTGGGACACAGGAGACATAGCTGGGACACGGCTGGGACAGAGGGGACATAGGGGGCACGGGGCAGGGACATAGGGGACACTGAGCTGTGGCACAGGGGACACAGCTGTGACACAGGGCTGGGACAGAGGGGACACGGTCGTGGCACAGGGCTGGGACAGAGAGGACACAGCTGTGGCACTGGCCTGTGATAGAAGGGACATAGTTGTGACACAGGGCTGGGACCAAGGGGACACTGAGCTGTGACACGGGGCTGGGACAGAGGGGACACAGGGCTGGGACCAAGGGGACGCTGAGCTCTGACAAAGGGCTGGGACAGAAGGGACACTGAGCTGTGATGGGGACTGGGACACAGGGGACACTGAGCTGTGGCACAGGGCTGGGACATGGGACACAGCTGTGACCCAGGGCTGGGACGCAGGCACAGGGGACACAGGACTGGGACAGGGGATACTGAGCTGTGACACAGGGCTGGGACACAGGGCTGGGACAGGGGACACTGAGCTGTGACACAGGGCTGGGACAGAGGGGACACAGGGCTGGGACAGAGGGGTCACAGCTGTGACATGGCTGGGACATGGGACACTGAGCTGTGGCAGTGGCCTGTGACAGAAGGGACACAGGGCTGGGACAGAGGGGTCACAGCTGTGGCTCAGGGCTGGGATAGAGGGGACATTGGGATGGGACAGAGGGGACACAGGGCTGGGATGGAAGGGACATGGAGCTGTGGCACGGGACTGGGACAGAAGTCACACAGGGCTGTGCCATGGGGCTGGGATAGAAGGGACATAGGGTGGGGACACAGGGCTGGACAGAGGGGACACTGAGCTGTGACACAGGGGACAGAGCTGTGTCACAGGGCTGGGACAGAGGGGACACTGAGCTGTACCACAGGGCTGGGATAGAAGGGACACAGGGGACACAGGGCTGGGACACAGGGCTGGGACAGAGGGGACACAGCTGTGACACAGGGCTGGGACAGAAGGGACACAGGGGACACAGGGCTGTTACACAGGGCTGGGACACAGGGGACACAGGGCTGGGACAGAAGAGACACAGGGGTGGGACAGAAGGGACACAGGGGACACAGGGCTATGACATGGAGCTGGGACAGAGGGGACACTGAGATGTGGCACAGGGCTGGGACACAGGGCTGTGACAGAGGGGACACAGGGCTGTGACAGAGGGGACACTGAGCTGTGGCACAAGGCTGGGACAGAGGGGACACAGGGCTGTGACCCAGGGCTGGGATAGAAGGGACACAGGGCTGTGACACAGGTGACACAGCTGTGACCCAGGGCTGTGACACAGGCACAGGGGACACAGGGCTGGGACAGGGGACACTGAGCTGTGACACAGGGCTGGGACAGAGGGGACACAGGGCTGGGACAGAAGGGACACAGAGGACACAGGGCTGTGACAGAGGGGACACAGGGCTGTGACCCAGGGCTGGGACAGAAGGGACACAGGGGACACAGGGCTGTGACCCAGGTGACACAGCTGTGACCCAGGGCTGTGACACGGCCCACGCAGGTGCCACTCACGTGGAACGGGATGAGCGCCAGCGTGCTCCCCACCGGGAATCTCTCAAACTCCAGCTCCCCATCCACCGCCTCCACCTGCCCGTGCTCCTGCGTCAGCCCCACCAACCTGCACCCAGGGGACACGAGCGTCACCTCCCCGCCACCTTTGTCCCCTTCCCACCCTCCCGGCCGCTGTCACCTGAGCTGGGGGTGGCCCTCGATGGCCGCGCAGCCCTCGGGTCCCCGCTGGCCGCCGTGCAGGCTGAGCGCTGCCCAGCCGCAGTCCAGCAGCAGCTGCCCGCGGTGGCGGTAGTGACCGATGACCCTCGTGAGGACGCGGATCGCCACCTCCTCGGGCCTGCACGAGCCCAGCTGCGTCTGCTGCAGGTCTGGGGATGAGAAGTGGGGACAAAAACTCAGCCTGGCGCTGTCCCACCCTCGTGGGGATCCCACCCGGCCCGTCCCGCTCACCGTAGAAGAGATAATTGCCCGGGTGCACCTCGGTGAGCTGCGACATCTCCGGTACCGGGTGGCTGCAGGACGGCGTGGAGCCGATGGTGGCCTGGGGACACGGGATGCCGGCCTGCCGCAGCCTGGGGACACGCGGGGGACACCCTCTGGGTGGGTCTGTCACCCTTGGGTGCTACAGGCAGCGAGACCAGGGGTGGGTCCTGCACCTCTGGGTGCCCCAGATGTGCCAGGGAGCCCCGAAAATGCTCAGAGGAGCCATCCAGATGTGGCAGAGCCTCCCTCCAGTGTGCCAGGGAGAGCTCCAGATGTGCTGGGGCCATGTCCAGCTGTGCCCAGCGCCGGCCAGATGTGGATGGAGCCCCTCAAAGACTCAGGGCTGGTGTGGGTCCTTCCAGAGCCCCCCAGATGTGCCCGAGCACCCCCCCAGATGTGCCCGAGATCCACTCCCAGATGAGCTGGACACCCCCCCAGATGTTTTTAAGCACCCCCAGATGTGCTGGAGACCCCTCCGGGTGGTTCTGGGAGCCCCCAGATGTGCTGGAGACCTCCCCAAGATGGGCGAGGGTGCTGCCAGATGTGCTTGGGATCCCCTCGGCTGTGCCAGAAGTAACCCAGATGTGCCAGAATCCCCCCCCAGATGTGCCAGGGTGCCCCCAGAGGTACCCGGGACCCCTCCCAGATGTGCCCCAGCACCCCCCGGATGTCCCTGGGACCCCTCCCGGCTATTTCTGCATCCCCAGATGTGCCCCAGCACCCCCCGGATGTCCCCGGGACCCCTCCCGGCTATTTCTGCACCCCCCAGATGTGCCCGGGACCCCTCCCAGATGTGCTCGAGCACCCCCCAGATGTCTCTGGGACCCCTCCCGGTTATTTCTGCACCCCCAGATGTGTTCGGAACCAACCCCAGATGCGCCCCAGCACCCCCCAGATGTACCCGGGACCCCTCCCGGGTATTTCTACACCCCCAGATGTGCTCGGAACCAGTCCCAGATGTCCCCGGGACCCCTCCCGGCTATTTCTGCACCCCCAGATGTACCCGGGACCCCCCTCCCCTCAGATTTTGGGGACCACCGGGCCGTGTGACCCTCGGGCCGTGTCCCCAGGTGGGCACAGCGCTGTCCCCTCCTCCCCCTTTCCCCAGCATCCGGCCGCGATTCCCCGCAGGATGCGAACCCCCCGCCGGGATGAAAGGGTGACAGCCAGGAGGGAGGGGACAATGGCCCGGGTCACAACCCGCCACCACCGCCACATCAAAGGCCGGCGGTGCCCCCCGGGAGGGGCTTTGAGGTTTTTATGGGGGCGATTCGCGTTTACAACCGGCTGGGGAAAGGGGACAGAGCCGCCTTGACCCCTCCTGTCCCCAAATCCCTCAGGATCCCGCTCATCCCTGTCACTCACGCGGTGGCGAACTCCAGCACGGCGGCCGTGGTGGCCCTGGCGATGGCCTGGATGGCCGCGATGTCGCGACAGCCGTAGGTGTTCCCGCAGTGGGCGTAGAGCCCCACCAGTGTCACCAGTTCCGGGGAGCCCTGGGCGATGGAGCGGGCCAGGGACAGAGCCTCGGGATCGGCGGGGCGAATCCCGGCTGGGGAGGGGACACCAGGGGACACGAGGGGACACTGGGACATCGGCCATACTGAGTGTGCTGGGTGTTGGAATGGGGGAAATGGGGGAATGGGGAAATTGGGAATGGGGGAATGTGGGATTCTGGGAATAGGGGAATGGGGAATGTGGGAATGGGGAATGGGGGAATGGGGGAATGGGGAATGGGGAATGAGGGAATGAGGGAATGTGGGAATGAGGGAATGGGGGAATGTGGGAATGTGGGAATGGGGAATGGGGAAATTGGGAATGGGGGAATGTGGGATTCTGGGAATAGGGGAATGTGGGAATGGGGGAATGGGGGAATGGGGAATGGGGAATGTGGGAATGGGGAATGGGGAATGGGGAATGGGGGAATGGGGAATGGGGGAATTGGGAATGGGGTAATGGGGGAATGGGGAATGGGGGAATTGGGAATGGGGTAATGGGGGAGGGAATGGGGGAATGGGGAATGGGGAATGGGGGAATGGGGAATGTGGGAATGGGGGAATGGGGGAATGGGGAATGGGGAATGGGGGAATGGGGAATGGGGAATGGGGAATGGGGAATGGGGGAATGGGGAATGGGGAATGGGGAATGGGGGAATGGGGGAATGGGGAATGGGAATGGGGAATGGGGAATGGGGGAATGGGGGAATGGGGAATGTGGGAATGGGGAATGGGGGAATGGGGGAATGGGGGAATGGGGAATGGGGAATGGGGGAATGGGGAATGGGGGAATGGGGGAATGGGGAAATTGGGAATGGGGGAATGGGGAATGTGGGAATGGGGGAATGGGGAATGGGGGAATGGGGAATGGGGAATGGGGGAATGGGGGAATGGGGAATGGGGGAATGGGGGAATGGGGGAATGGGGGAATGGGGAATGGGGGAATGGGGAATGGGGAATGGGGGAATGGGGGAGTGTGGGAGTGGGGGAATGGGGTGAGGAGGGAAGTTTTAGGTGTTTGGATGTCCCGTTGTGGGATTTGGGGTCACTTCTGGTGCATTTTCCTGGCATGGCTGGGAAAAATGATTTTGTGGGGGCTGAGATGTTCCAGCATGGCTGGGATGGAGGATCTGAGGGACACGGGGATTCCTTTCTATGGAACACCCTTAAATAACAAATTTAGGGGGCTTTAGATGCTCCAGCATGGCCGGGTTGGAGGATCTGAGGGACACGGGGATTCCTTTCTATGGAACATCCTTAAATAATGAATTTATGGGGCTTTAGATGCTCCAGCATGGCCGGGTTGGAGGATCTGAGGGCTTGGAGGGACGTGGGGATGTCCATGATGGAGCATCTTTAAATAAAGACTTTGGAAGGGCTGAGATGCTCCATTCATGGCTGGGATGGAAGATCTGAGGGACATGGGGGTTCCTCTCTATGGAACATCCTTAAATAACAACTTTGGGGGGCTTTAGATGCTCCATTCATGGTTGGGATGAAGATCTGAGGGCTTGGAGTGACACAGGACATCATTCCTTGAGGAACATCCTCCATTAATGACTTTGGTGCTGCGTCATGGCTGGGATGGAAGATCTGAGGGACACAGGAATTCCTTTCTATGGAACATCCTTAAATAACGAATTTGGGGTCTTTAGATGCTCCAGCATGGCCAGGTTGGAGGATCTGAGGGCTTGGAGGGACACGGGGATGTCCATGATGGAGCATCTTTAAATAAAGACTTTGGAGGGGCTGAGATGCTCCATTCATGGCTGGGATGCAGGATTTGGGGTCTTGGAGGGACAAGGGGGTTCCTTTCCTTAAATAAAGACTTTGGAGGGGCTGAGATGCTCCAACATGGCTGGGATGGAGGATCTGTGGGATACGGGGGTTCCTCTCTATGGGACATCCTTAAATAATGAATTTATGGGGCTTTAGATGCTCCATTCATGGTTGGGATGAAGATCTGAGGGCTTGGAGTGACACAGGACATCATTCCCTGAGGAACATCCTCCATTAATGACTTTGGGGGGCTTTAGATGCTCCATTCATGGCTGGGATGGAAGATCTGAGGGACGTGGGGATTTATCCCTATGGAGAATCCTTAAATAATGAATCTGGGTTCTTTAGATGCTCCATTCATGGTTGGGATGAGGATCTGGGGGCTTGGAGGCACACAGGACATCATTCCCTGTGGAACATCCTCCATTAATGACTTTGGGGGGCTTTAGATGCTCCATCATGGCTGGGATGGAAGATCTGAGGGACACAGGGATTCCTTTCTATGGAACATCCTTAAATAATGAATTTGGGTTCTTTAGATACTCCAACATAGCTGGGATGGAAGATCTGAGGGACACAGGGATTCCTCTCTATGGAACATCCTTAAATAACGAATTTGGGGTCTTTAAATGCTCCAGCATGGCTGGGATGGAGGATCTGAGAGCTTGGAGGGACGTGGGGATGTCCATGATGGAGCATCTTTAAATAAAGCCTTTGGAGAGGCTGAGATGCTCCAACATGGCTGGGATGGAGGATTTGGGGTCTTGGAGGGACATGGGGGTTCCTTTCCTTAAATAAAGACTTTGGAGGGACTGAGATGCTCCAACATGGTTGGGATGGAGGATCTGAGGGACACGGGGGTTCCTTTCTATGGAACATCCTTAAATAACAAATTTAGGGGTCTTTAGATGCTCCATTCATGGCTGGGATGGAAGATCTGAGGGACACAGGAATTCCTTTCTATGGAACATCCTTAAATAATGGATTTGGGGTCTTTAGATGCTCCAGCATTGCCGGGTTGGAGGATCTGAGGGCTTGGAGGGACGTGGGATGTCTATGATGGAGCATCTTTAAATAATGACTTTGGAGGGGCTGAGATGCTCCAACATGGTTGGGATGGAGGATCTGTGGGACACGGGGGTTCCTCTCTATGGGACATCCTTAAATAACGAATTTATGGGGCTTTAGATGCTCCAACATGGCTGGGATGGAGGATCTGGGAGCTTGGAGTGACACAGGACATCATTCCCTGAGGAACATCCTCCATTAATGACTTTGGAGGGGCTTTAGATGCTCCAGCATGGCTGGGATGGAGGATTCCATGGAGGATGGGGGTTCCTTTCTATGGAACATCCTTAAATAATGAATTTGGGTTCTTTAGATGCTCCAGCATGGCTGGGATGGAGGATCTGAGGGACACAGGAATTCCTTTCTATGGAACATCCTTAAATAACAAATTTAGGGGTCTTTAGATGCTCCAGCATTGCCGGGTTGGAGGATCTGAGGGCTTGGAGGGACGTGGGGATGTCCATGATGGAGCATCTTTAAATAAAGACTTTGGAGGGGCTGAGATGCTCCAACATGGTTGGGACGGAGAATTTGGGGACTTGGAGGGACATGGGGATGTCCATGATGGAGCATCCTTCAACTTTGGAGGGGCTGAGATGCTTTGGATGGCTGGGATGGAGGATCTGAGGGACACAGGGATTCCTCTCTATGGAACATCCTTAAATAACAAATTTAGGGGTCTTTGGATGCTCCATTCACGGCTGGGATGGAGGATCTGGGAGCTTGGAGGGACACAGGACATCATTCCCTGAGGAACATCCTCCATTAATGACTTTGGGGGCCTTTAGATGCTCCAGCATGGTTGGGATGGAAGATCTGAGGGACACGGGGATTTCTCCTTATGGAGAATCCCTAAATAATAAATCTGGGGTTTTTAGATGCTCCATTCATGGCTGGGATGAAGATCTGGGGGCTTGGAGGGACACAGGACATCATTCCCTGAGGAACATCCTCCATTAATGACTTCCAGGAGGCTTCACTGCCCCATCCCAGTTGAGCTGCTGGATCCGGGAGCACTCAGAACATCCCCGGATAAAACCCCTCGGGATTTGGGTGATTTGGGTGATTTGGGGGATTTGGGGTCACCTACCCCGACCATTCCCGCAGTCCAGCTTGAGCCAGACGAGCCAGCGCTTCCCATCGGGCAGAGGATTCTGGAGCAGCATCTCCAACCCCTGCGGGCTGTCCACCAGCACCTGGAACTCCTGGAGGCGCTGCGCCAGCTCGGCGCACTCGGCCAGGCGCCAGCGGGGCACGGGGAAGGCGTAGAGGATGTCATCGAAACCTCCGGCCGCGAAAAACCGAGCCTCGGCCAGCGTGGAGACCGCGATGCCCCGGCGGGAGCCGCCCGTGGCCAGCGCGGCGCCTTCCCTGGGAGCGGGGAGGAGGAGGAGGAGGGTGAGGGAACGGCTCGGGGGAGCTGGGAGGGATGGGGGGTGCTGGAGGAGAGCTGGGGATACTGGGAGGAGAGTTGGGGATACTGGGAGGATGATGTGGGATACTGGGAGGATGATGGGGGGATACTGGGAGGATGGAGGATGGTGGTGGGATACTGGGAAGATGAGGGAGATACTGGGAGGAAGGTGGGGATGATGAGAGGGAGGATGAGGAGGCACTGGGAGGGACACTGGGGGAGAAGCTGGGTGCTGGAGGAGAGTTGGGGATACTGGGAGGATGGGAGGGATACTGGGAGGGTGCTGGGGATACTGGGAGGATGATGGAGATACTGGGAGGAAGGTGGGGATGATGAGAGGGAGGATGAGGAGGCACTGGGAGGGACACTGGGGGAGAAGCTGGGTGCTGGAGGAGAGTTGGGGATACTGGGAGGATGGGATGGATACTGGGAGAATGATGGGAGATACTGGGAGGATGGGAGAGATACTGGGAGGGTGGTGGGTGCTGGAGGAGAGCTGGGGATACTGGGAGGAGAGTTGGGGATACTGGGAGGATGATGGGGGATACTGGGGGGAAGGTGAAGATGATGAGGGAGAGGATGAGGAGGCGCTGGGAGGGATTCTGGGAGGATGAGGGAGATACTGGGAGGATGGGGGGGATACTGGGAGGATGATGGAGATACTGGGGGGAAGGTGGGGATGATGAGAGGGAGGATGAGGAGGTGCTGGGAGGGATCCTGGGGGAGAAGCTGGGTGCTGGAGGAGAGCTGGGGATACTGGGAGGATGGGAGGGATACTGGAAGAATGATGGGAGATACTGGGAGGATGGGAGAGATACTGGGAGGGTGGTGGGTGATGGAGGAGAGCTGGGGATACTGGGAGGCGAGTTGGGGATACTGGGAGGATGGAGGGGATACTGGGGGAAAGGTGAAGATGATGAGGGAGAGGATGAGGAGGTGCTGGGAGGGATTCTGGGAGGATGAGGGAGATACTGGGGGGAAGGTGGGGATACTGGGAGGAAGGTGGGGATGATGAGAGGGAGGATGAGGAGGCGCTGGGAGGGATCCTGGGGGAGAAGCTGGGTGCTGGAGGAGAGTTGGGGATACTGGATTGTTGGGAGGGGGGATACTGGGAGGATGATGTGGGATACTGGGAGGATGATGGGGGGATACTGGGAGGATGGAGGATGGTGGTGGGATACTGGGAAGATGAGGGAGATACTGGGAGGAAGGTGGGGTGATGAGAGGGAGGATGAGGAGGCGCTGGGAGGGACACTGGGGGAGAAGCTGGGTGCTGGAGGAGAGTTGGGGATACTGGGAGGATGGGAGGGATACTGGGAGGGTGCTGGGGATACTGGGAGGATGATGGAGATACTGGGAGGAAGGTGGGGATGATGAGAGGGAGGATGAGGAGGCGCTGGGAGGGATCCTGGGGAGAAATTGGGTGCAAGGGAGAGGGTGGGAGGGATACTGGGACGATGGGAGAGATACTGGGAGGATGGGGTGGATACTGGGAGGATGAGGGAGATACTGGAGGAAGGTGGGGATGATGAGGGGGAGGATGAGGGGGTGCTGGGGGGATTCTCGGAAGGTGCTGGGGGGATGGTGGGTGCTGGAGGAGAGCTGGGGATACTGGGAGGATGGTGGGGGATACTGGAGGGAGGGTAGGGATGGTGAGAGGGATGATGAGGAGGCACTGGGAGGAATTCTGGGAGGATGCCTGAGGGATACTGGGAGGATGCTGGGGATACTGGGAGGATGGAGGATGGTGGGAGGATGGTGGGGATACTGGGGAGATGGTGGGGGATACTGGGAAGATGATGGAGATACTGGGAGGAAGGTGGGGTGATGAGAGGGAGGATGAGGAGGCACTGGGAGGGACACTGGGGGAGAAGCTGGGTGCTGGAGGAGAGCTGGGGATACTGGGAGGATGGGATGGATACTGGGAGAATGATGGGAGATACTGGGAGGATGGGAGAGATACTGGGAGGGTGGTGGGTGCTGGAGGAGAGCTGGGGATACTGGGAGGATGATGGGGGATACTGGGAGGATGATGGGGGATACTGGGGGGAAGGTGAAGATGATGAGGGAGAGGATGAGGAGGCGCTGGGAGGGATTCTGGGAGGATGGGAAGGATACTGGGAGGATGGTGGGGATACTGGGAAGATGATGGAGATACTGGGAGGAAGATGGGGATGATGAGAGGGAGGATGAGGAGGCACTGGGAGGGACACTGGGGGGAGAAGCTGGGTGCTGGAGGAGAGTTGGGGATACTGGGAGGATGGGATGGATACTGGGAGAATGATGGGAGATATTGGGAGGATGGGAGAGATACTGGGAGGGTGGTGGGTGCTGGAGGAGAGCTGGGGATACTGGGAGGATGAGGGAGATACTGGGAGGATGGTGGGGGATATTGGGAAGATGGTGGGAGGATGCTGGGGAGGATTGGGGGGGATACTGGGAGGAAGGTGGGGATGATGAGGGGGAGGATGAGGAGGCGCTGGGATGGATACTGGGAGGATGTCTGAGGGATACTGGGAGGATGGGGAAATACCTATGAGGATGGTGGGGGGATACTGGGGGCATGGGGAGATACTGGGAGGATGGTGGGGGGATACTGGGAGTATTGGGGTGATACTGGGAGGATGGGGGGGATACTGGAGGGACACTGGGTGGATACTGGGGTGACACCGGGGTTACACTGGGTGGGTACTGGGGGTACTGGGCAGACACTGGATGGGCACTGGGGGTTACTGGTGTGACACTGGGGTGACACTGGTGTGACACTGGGGTACTGGGGGGTTACTGGTGTGACACTGGGGTGACACTGGTGTGACACTGGGGTACTGGGGGTTACTGGTGTGACACTGGTGTGACACTGGGGTGACACTGCGGTACTGGGGGGTTACTGGTGTGACACTGGTGTGACACTGGGGTGACACTGCGGTACTGGGGGGTTACTGGTGTGACACCGGGGTGACACTGGGGTGACACTGGGGATACTGGGGTGGCACTGGTGTGACACTGGTGTGACACTGGGGTACTGGGGGGTTACTGGTGTGACACTGGGGTGACACTGGGGTGACACTGGGGTACTGGGGGGTTACTGGTGTGACCCTGGGGTGACACTGGGGATACTGGGGTGACACTGGGGGTTACTGGTGTGACACTGGGGTGACACTGGGGTTACTGGTGTGACACTGGGGTGACACTGGTCACACCGGGGGGCACTCACAGGGTTTTGTGCGTTTTCACGTGCGGCCGCAGGCGCAGCCCCAGCTCCCGGCAGCGCTGCCGCATCCGCTCGGCGTTCCCGCGCAGCACGGCCCGGTCCAGCGCCAGCGCCGGCGTGGGCAGCGCCTCCAGCGGGGCACCCAGCCACGGGCTGCGGGTGGAGAGATACCCAAAATCCTGAACCCGAACCCAAACCCACCCTGCACCCCGCAAATCCAGCTTACACACACCTTACACCCACCTTACACACACCTTACACACACCTTACACACACCTGCAGCGCCTCCAGCGGGGCACCCAGCCATGGGCTGCGGGTGGAGAGATCCCCAAAATCCCGAACCCGAACCCAAACCCACCCTGCACCCCGCAAACCCCCTTACACACACCTTACACACACCTTACACACACCTTACACACACCTTACACACACCTTACACACACCTGCAGCGCCTCCAGCGGGGCACCCAGCCACGGGCTGCGGGTGGAGAGATCCCCAAAATCCCGAACCCGAACCCAAACCCACCCTGCACCCTGCAAATCCCCTTACACACACCTTACACACACCTTACACACACCTGCAGCGCCTCTAGCGGGGCGCCCAGCCACGGGCTGCGGGTGGAGAGATCCCCAAAATCCCGAACCCAAACCCAAACCCACCCTGAACCCTGCAACCCCCCCTGTGCACACCTTACACCAACCTTACACCCAGCTTACATTGACCTGACACCCACCCTGCACCCTGCAACCCCCCTTACACCCACCTTACACCCGTCTTACACCCACTTTACACCAACCTGACACCAGCCCTACACTCACCTTACACCCACCTGACACTCACCTGACACCCACCCTACACCCACCTTAAACCCACCCGACACCCACTTTACACCCACCTTATAACTGCTTTACACCCACCTTACACTCAC
Organism: Acrocephalus arundinaceus; assembly: GCA_021534815.1. Taxonomy (NCBI): domain Eukaryota; kingdom Metazoa; phylum Chordata; class Aves; order Passeriformes; family Sylviidae; genus Acrocephalus; species Acrocephalus arundinaceus. Next base: position 52,636,636 of record JAJEOU010000373.1, on the reverse strand, counting down.
CTTACACACACCTTACACCCGCCTTACACCCACCCAACACCCACCTTATACAAACCTTACACCCACCTTACACCCACCTGATACCCACCTTACACCTGCCTTGCACCCATCCTACACCCGCCTTACACCCACCTTACACCCACCCTACACCCACCTTACACCCACCTTACACCCACCCTACACCTGCCTTACACCCACCCTTACACCCACCTTACACCCGCCTTACACCCACCTTACACCCACTTTACACCCGCCTTACACCCACCTTACACCCACCCTACACCCACCTTACACCCACCTTACACCCACCTTACACCCGCTTTACACCCACCCTACACCCACCTTACACTCACCCTACACCCACCCTACACCTGCTTTACACCCACCCGACACCGCTGGGTGTCCCTGTCCCCAGGCCCCACCCCTGGGGGTATTTGGGGCACCCCAGGGTGTCCCCTCCTCCTTGGGGACAACCCAGGGGGCACCTGGGGTCTGGGGTGGGGGTGTGGGACAGTGGGAGACTGAGGAGAGGGACAGAGGGACAGATGGGATGGGACACCTGGGACACCAAGGACACCTGGGACACCTGGGACAGATGGGGCACATGGGACAGATGGGACAGATGGGACACCTGGGACATTTGGGACAGCCGAGACACCTGGGACAGATGGGACAGATGGGGCACATGGGACAGATGGGACAGATGGGACACCTGGGACATTTGGGACAGCCGAGACACCTGGGACAGATGGGACAGATGGGGCACATGGGACAGATGGGACAGATGGGACAGATGGGACAGATGGGAAACCTGGGATGGGACAAATGGGACACCTGGGACAGATGGGACAGATGGGACACCTGGGACACCTGGGACAGATGGGACAGATGGGACACCTGGGACAGATGGGACACCTGGGACATCTGGGACATCTGGGACACCTGGGTCACCTGAGACTGGGACATCTGGGTCACCTTGGATAGCAATAGTGGAAGCAGGGACACCTGGGACTGGGAAATCTGGGACACCTGGGACTGGGATCTGTGGGACAGGGACACCTGGGATCCCTGGGACTGCTGGGACACCTGGGATACTTGGGACAAAAACACCTGGGTCACCTTGTAGTGGAAGCAGGGACACCTGGGACTGGAATCTATGGAACAGGGACACCTGGGTCCCCTGGGACACCTGAGACTGGGACATCTGGGACACCTGGGACACCTTGGATGGGGATACTGGAAGCAGGGACACCTGGGACTGGGATCTGTGGGACAGGGACATCTGGGACTGGGACACCTGGGTCACCTGGGATGGGACAGCTGGGACAAGGACACCTGGGTCACCTTGAATGGGGATCCTGGAAGCAGGGATACCTGGGACTGGGATCTGTGGGACTGGGACACCTGGGACACCTGGGACTGGGAAAGCTGGGATGAGACGCCTGGGACAAGAACACCTGGGACACCTTGGATGGGGATACTGGAAGCAGGGACACCTGGGACTGGGATCTGTGGGACTGGGACACCTGGGACACCTGGGACTGCTGGGACACCTGGGACACTTGGGGCAAAAACACCTGGGTCACCTTGTAGTGGAAGCAGGGACACCTGGGACTGGAATCTATGGAACAGGGACACCTGGGTCCCCTGGGACACCTGAGACTGGGACATCTGGGAAACCTGGGACACCTTGGATGGGGATACTGGAAGCAGGGACACCTGGGACTGGGACACCTGGGACACTTGGGACAGCTGGGACACCTGGGACAGCTGGGACAAGGACACCTGGGTCACCTTGGATGGGGATACTGGAGGCAGGGACACCTGGGACGGGAAACCTGGGACATCTGGTACACTTGGGACACCTGGGACTGGAATCTATGGAACAGGGACACCTGGGACTGGGACAGCTGGGATGAGACACCTGGGACTGGGAAAGCTGGGATGGGGACACAGGCCCTGAGACACCCGGGACAGGGACACCGGGAAAAGGGACACTTTTCTGGGGGAGGGGAATCCCTGGGACAGGATGCCCGGAACTGGGTCACCCGGGATGGGGCCAAAATCCGGGAATGGGGACAGGAACCCCCTCCTCCAACGTGTCCCCGTGTCCCCGCCACCCCGGTGTCACCCCGTGTCCCCTCCCTGCCCTGCCCACCTGTCCGTGTGTCCGTCCATGGCTCTGTCCGGCCGCTCCGGCTGTTCCCGGCCCCTCCGGTGGCCCGTGGCCCACGTGACGCGGTGGCACAGCGGGGACAAGGGTCACTGCCAGCCGAGGGGCCTCGCCGGGGTGGCGGGGCCGGCGGAGGACACGGCGGAGCCTCGGCCAGGACACGGGGACAGCTCCGGGGACAGCCAGCTCTGGGGACAGCCCCGGGGACAGCCCTGGGGACAGCCAGCTCTGGGGACAGCTCTGGGCACAGCCGGCTCTGGGGACAGCCAGCCCCGGGGACAGCCAGCCCCGGGGACAGCCAGCTCTGGGGACAGCCAGCCCCGGGGACAGCCAGCTCTGGGGACAGCCAGCCCTGGGGACAGCCAGCTCTGGGGACAGCCAGCTCTGGGGACAGCCGGCTCCGGGGGGGACAAGGAGGGGACACCGAGACCGGGACGTGCCCGGGGGGTGCTGAGAGCCCCCCGTGCTGGTGACACGGGTGAGGAGGGGCTGCTGGGGACACACCGGCCCCGCCGGGACAGGGGGGACACGGATGATGCTGCTGAGACCCCCCGAAACTCACGACATGGGGGTGCACAGCTGCTGAGACCCCCGAAACTCGTGACACACGTGTGGGGAGCTGCTGAGACCCCCAAATTCGTGACATGGGGTGCACAGCTGCTGAGACCCCCGAAAATCGTGACACACGTGTGGGGAGCTGCTGAGACCCCCAAATTCGTGACATGGGGGGCACAGCTGCTGAGACCCCCCAAACTCATGACATGGGGGTGCACAGCTGCTGAGACCCCCCAAACTCATGACATGGGGGTGCACAGCTGCTGAGACCCCCCAAACTCATGCCACACATGTGGGGATCCGCTGACACTCTCCAAACTCCTGACACGAGGGTGCACAGCTGCTGAGACCCCCAAAAATTGTGACACAGGGGTGCACAGCTGCTGAGACTCCCCAAACTCATGCCACAGCTGTGGGGAGCAGTTGAGACCCCCCAAATTCGTGACACGGGGGTGCACAGCTGCTGAGACCCCCCAAACTCATGACATGAGTGCGTGCAGTGGCTGAGACCTCACAAACTCGTGACACGAGAGCACAGAGCTGCTGAGACCCCCTAAAACTGTGACATGTGGGTACAGAGCTGCTGAGAACCCCCAAAACTCATGACATGTGTGTGTGCAGTGCTACTGAGACCCCACAAACTCGTGACACGTGTGTGTGTGTGTGTGCGTGTGTGCAGAGCTGCTGAGACCTCACAAACTCATGACACGCGCGTGTGCAGCTGCCCAGACCTGCCCCAACTTGTGACACGAGTGTGTGTGTGCAGTGGCCGAGACCCCACAACTCGTGACACATGGATGAAGTTTTGCTGAGACCTCATAAACTCGTGACACGAGTGTGTGCAGAGCTACTGAGACCCCTTAAAATGGTGGCAGGTGGGTACAGAGCTGCTGAGACCTGTCCCAAATCATGACATGCGAGTCTGGGGTTGCTGAGACCCCAACACTCGTGACACGTGTGTGTGTGTGTGTGTGTGTGTGTGTGTGTGTGTGTGTGCAGTGCTGAGACCTCACAAACTCGTGACATGTGTGTGTGTGCAGCTGCTGAGACCTGTCCCAACTTGTGACACACGTGTGTGTGTGCAAGGCTACTGAGACCCCCGAAAATTGTGACGTGTGTGTGCAGGGCTGCTGAGAACCCCCAAAACTGTGACAGGTGGTTACAAAGCTGCTGAGACCTGTCCCAGCTCGTGACATGGGAGTCCGGGGTTGCTGAGACCCCAACACTTGTGACACGTATGTGTGTGTGTGTGTGTGTGTGTGTGTTTGCAGCTGCTGAGATATGCCCCAACCCATGACACGCACGTGTGTGCAGCTGCTGAGACTCCCTTAAAACTGTGACACGTGTGTGTGTGTGTGTGTGTGTGTGTGTGTGTGTGCAGTGCTGAGACCTCACAAACTCATGACGTGTGTGCAGAGCTACTGAGACCCCCCAAAACTGTGACAGGTGGGGACAGAGCTGCTGAGACCCATCCCAACTCATGACCTGAGTGTGTGTGCAGCTGCTGAGAACCCCCAAAACTGTGACAGGTGGTTACAAAGCTGCTGAGACCTGCCCCAACTCATCACATGGGAGTCCGGGGTTGCTGAGACCCCAACACTTCGTGACACGTGTGTGTGTGTGTGTGTGTGTGTGTGTGTGCAGTGCTGAGATATGCCCCAACCCATGACACGCGTGTGTATGTGCAGCTGCTGAGACCTCCTAAAACTGTGACACGTGTGTGTCTCTGTGTGTGTGTGTGTATGTGCAGTGCTGAGACCTCACAAACTCGTGACGTGTGTGCAGAGCTACTGAGACCCCCCAAAACTGTGACAGGTGGTTACAAAGCTGCTGAGACCTGCCCCAACTCGTGACATGGGAGTCTGAGGTTGCAGAGACCCAACACTTGTGACACGTGTGAGTGTGAGTGTGTGTGTGTGTGTGTGTGTGTGTGCGCAGTGCTGAGACCTCACAAACTCGTGACATGTGTCACCCCATGTGCCCTGCTGAGACCTGCCCCACTTATGACACGTGTGTGTGCAACCCTAAGACTGTGACAGGTGTGTGTGGTGCACGCAGCTGCTGAGATCTGTCCCAATTTGTGACACGAGTGTGTGTGCAGAGCTGCTGAGACCCCCTAAAATTGTGACAAGTGGGTACAGAGCTGCTGAGACCCCACAACTCGTGACACATGGATGAAGTTTTGCTGAGACCTCACAAACTCGTGACACGAGTCTGTGCAGAGCTACTGAGACCCCTTAAAATGGTGGCATGTGGGTACAGAGCTGCTGAGACCTGCCCCAACTCATCACATGGGAGTCCGGGGTTGCTGAGACCCCGACACTCGTGACACGTGACTCGTGTGTGTGTGTGTGTGTGTGTGTGTATGTGTGTGTGCGTGTGTGTGTGCAGTGCTGAGACCTCACAAACTCATGACGTGTGTGTGTGTGCAGCTGCTGAGACCTGTCCCAACTTGTGACACACGTGTGTGTGTGCAAGGCTACGGAGACCCCCGAAAATTGTGACAGGTGTGTGCAGGGCTGCTGAGAACCCCCACAACTCGTGACATGTGTGTGTGTGCAGCTGCTGAGACCTCACAAACTTGTGACATGAGTATGTGTAGTTTCTGAGACCGCCCAAAATTGTGACAGGTGGGTACAGAGCTGCTGAGACCTGCCCCAACTCATCACATGGGAGTCCGGGGTTGCTGAGACCCCAACACTCGTGACACGTGTGTGTGTGTGTGTGTGTGTGTGTGTGTGTGTGTGCAGTGCTGAGATATGCCCCAACCCATGACACGCGTGTGTATGTGCAGCTGCTGAGACCTCCTAAAACTGTGACACGTGTGTGTCTCTGTGTGTGTGTGTGTATGTGCAGTGCTGAGACCTCACAAACTCGTGACGAGTGTGTGCAGAGCTACTGAGACCCCCCAAAACTGTGACAGGTGGGGACAGAGCTGCTGAGACCCATCCCAACTCATGACATGAGTGTGTGTGCAGCTGCTGAGACCCCCCAAAACTGTGACAGGTGGTTACAAAGCTGCTGAGACCTGCCCCAACTCGTGACATGGGAGTCTGAGGTTGCTGAGACCCAACACTTGTGACACGTGTGTGTGTGTGTGTGTGTGTGTGTGTGCAGTGCTGAGACCTCACAAACCCGTGACATGTGTGTCACCCCATGTGCCCTGCTGAGACCTGCCCCACTTATGACACGTGTGTGTGCAAGCCTGCTGAGACCCCCTAAGACTGTGACAGGTGTGTGTGGTGCACGCAGCTGCTGAGACCTGTCCCGATTTGTGACACGAGTGTGTGTGCAGAGCTGCTGAGACCCCCTAAAATTGTGACAAGTGGGTACAGGGCTGCTGAGACCTCACAAACTCGTGACACATGGATGAAGTTTTGCTGAGACCTCATAAACTCATGACACGAGTGTGTGCAGCTGCTGAGAGCACAAAATTGTGACAGGTGGGTACAGAGCTGCTGAGAACCCCCCAAACTTGTGACACCTCTGTGTGTGTGTGTGTGCAGCTGCCGAGACCTCACAAACTCATGACGTGGGAGTCTGGGGTTGCTGAGACCCCAACACTCGTGACACGTGTGTGTGTGTGTGTGCGTGCAGGTGCCAAGACCTCACAAACTCGTGACACGTGTGTGTGTGTGCAGCAGCTGAGGCCCCCTAAAACTGTGACAGGTGAGTACAGAGCTGCTGAGAACCCCCAAAATTCATGACATGAGTGTGTGCACCTGCTGAGACCTCACAAACTTGTGACACATGGATGAAGGTTTTGCTGAGACCTCACAAACTCATGACAAGAGTGCACAGAGCTACTGAGACCCCTTAAAATGTGACAGGTGTGTACAGAGCTGCTGAGACCTCACAAACTTGTGACACGTGTGTGTGTGTGTGTGTGCAGCTGCTGAGACCCCCCTAAAACTGTGACAGGTGGGTACAGAGCTGCTGAGACCTCACAAACTTGTGACACGTGTGTGTGTGTGTGTGTGTGTGCAGCTGCTGAGACCCCCCTAAAACTGTGACAGGTGAGTACAGAGCTGCTGAGAACCCCCCACAACTCACGACAGGTGTGTGTGCAGAGCTGCTGAGACCTCACAAACTCGTGACACACAAGTGTGTGCAGCTGCTGAGACCTGCCCCGACTTGTGACACGAGTGTGTGCGTAGCTGCTGAGACCCCACAAACTTGTGACACGTGGATGAAGGTTTTGCTGAGACCTCACAAACTCATGATGTGTGTGTGCAGCTGTTGACACCTATTCCAACTTGTGACACGTGCAGAGAACTGCTGAGACCCCCTAAAATCGTGACAGGTGGGTACAGAGCTGCTGAGAACCCCCATAACTCATGACATGTGTGCATAGAGCTGCTGAGACCCCCTAAAAGTGTGACAGGTGTGCACAGAGCTGCTGTAGACCTGTCGCAACTCGTGACATGAGTGTGTGTGTGTGTGTGTGTGTGCAGCTGCTGAGACCTCCCCAAAACTGTGACAGGTGGTTACAAAGCTGCTGAGACCTGCCCCAACTCGTGACATGGGAGTCTGAGGTTGCTGAGACCCAACACTTGTGACACGTGTGTGTGTGTGTGTGTGTGTGTGTGTGCAGTGCTGAGACCTCACAAACTCGTGACATGTGTGTCACCCCATGTCCCCTGCTGAGACCTGCCCCACTTATGACACGTGTGTGTGCAAGCCTGCTGAGACCCCCTAAGACTGTGACAGGTGTGTGTGGTGCACGCAGCTGCTGAGACCTGTCCCAATTTGTGACACGAGTGTGTGTGCAGAACTGCTGAGACCCCCTAAAATTGTGACAAGTGGGTACAGAGCTGCTGAGACCTCACAAACTTGGGACACGTGGATGAAGTTTTGCTGAGACCTCACAAACTTGTGACACGAGTGTGTGCAGCTGCTGAGACCACAAAATTGTGACAGGTGGGTACAGAGCTGCTGAGAACCCCTCAAACTTGTGACACCTCTGTGTGTGTGTGTGCATGCAGCTGCCGAGACCTCACAAACTCATGACGTGGGAGTCCGGGGTTGCTGAGACCCCAACACTCGTGACACGTGTGTGTGTATATGTGTGCGTGTGCGTGTGTGTGTGCAGCTGCTGAGACCTAAAACTGTGACACGTGTGTGTGTGTGTGTGTGTGTGTTTGCAGCTGCTGAGACCTAAAACTGTGACACGTGTGTGTGTATGTGTGCGTGTGTGTGTGTTTGCAGCTGCTGAGACCTAAAACTGTGACACGTGTGTGTGTGTGTGTGTGCGTGCAGCTGCCAAGACCTCACAAACTCGTGACACGTGTGTGTGTGTGCAGCAGCTGAGGCCCCCTAAAACTGTGACAGGTGAGTACAGAGCTGCTGAGAACCCCCAAAATTCATGACACGAGTGTGTGCACCTGCTGAGACCTCACAAACTTGTGACACATGGATGAAGGTTTTGCTGAGACCTCACAAACTCATGACAAGAGTGCACAGAGCTACTGAGACCCCTTAAAATGTGACAGGTGGGTACAGAGCTGCTGAGACCTCACAAACTCGTGACACGTGTGTGTGTGTGTGTGTGTGCAGAGCTGCTGAGACCCCCCCTAAAACTGTGACAGGTGGGTACAGAGCTGCTGAGAACCCCCCACAACTCACGACAGGTGTGTGTGCAGAGCTACTGAGACCTCACAAACTCGTGACACACAATGTGTGCAGCTGCTGAGACCTGCCCCGACTTGTGACATGAGTGTGTGCGTAGCTGCTGAGACCCCACAAACTTGTGACACGTGGATGAAGGTTTTGCTGAGACCTCACAAACTCATGATGTGTGTGTGCAGCTGTTGACACCTATTCCAACTTGTGACACGTGCAGAGAACTGCTGAGACCCCCTAAAATCGTGACAGGTGGGTACAGAGCTGCTGAGAACCCCCAGAACTCATGACATGTGTGCATAGAGCTGCTGAGACCTCACAAACTTGTGACACGTGTGTGAGCAGAGCTACTGAGACCCCCTAAAATGGCGACGTGTGGGTACAGAGCTGCTGAGACCTGCCCTGACTTGTGACACGAGTGCACAGAGCTGCTGAGACCCCCTAAACCTGTGACAGGTGGGTACAGAGCTGCTGAGACCTGTCCCAACTCGTGACATGAGTGTGTGTGCAGAGCTACTGAGACCTCACAAATTTGTGACAGGTGGGTACAGAGCTGTTGAGAACCCCCACAACTTGTGACACGTGTGTGAGCAGAGCTACTGAGACCCCCTAAAATGGCGACGTGTGGGTACAGAACTGCTGAGACCTGTCCCAACTCGTTACACGTGGATGAAGTGTCACTGTGACCTGCCCCACTTGTGACATGAGTGTCCCCACAACCCCCTGCCCCCTGCCCATGACACATGGGCACAGAGCTGCTGAGCCCCGCCACACTCGTGACACCAGTGTCCCTGTGCTGTGACACCAGTGTCCCTGTGTCCCCTGTGCGGTGACACCAGTGTCCCCGTGTCCCCTGTGCAGTCACACCAGTGTCCCAGTGTCCCCTGTGCGGTGACACCAATGTCCCCATGTCCCCTGTGCAGTGACACCGGTGTCCCCATGTCCCCTGTGCGGTGACATCAGTGTCCCCTGTACTATGCACCAGTGTCCCCGTGTGCCCTGTGTGGTGACCCCAGTGTCCCCTGTGTGGTGACCCCAGTGTCCCCATGTCCCCTGTGTGGTGACACCAGTGTCCCCTGTGCTGACACCAATGTCTCCATGTCCCCTGTGCAGTGACACCAGTGTCCCCCAGCCTGTGCAGTGACACCAGTGTCCCCGTGTCCCCTGTGCAGTGACACCAGTGTCCCTGTGCCCCCCACCCTGTGCTGTGTGACACCAGTGTCCCAGTGTCCCCTGTGTGGTGACACCAGCGTCCCCTTGCCCCCCAGCCTGTGCTGTGACACCAATGTCCCCTGTGCTGTGACCCCAGTGTCCCCATGTCCCCTGTGTGGTGACACCGATGTCCCCATGTCCCCTGTGCAGTGACACCAGTGTCCCTGTGTCCCCTGTGTGGTGACACCAGTGTCCCCTGTGCTGACACGAAGGTCCCCACGTCCCCTGTGCAGTGACACCAGTGTCCCCATGTCCCCTGTGTGGTGACACCAATGTCCCCATGTCCCCTGTGCAGTGACCCCAATGTCCCCATGTCCCCTGTGCGGTGACACCAGTGTCCCCTGTACTATGACACCAGTGTCCCCGTGTGCCCTGTGTGGTGACCCCAGTGTCCCCTGTGTGGTGACCCCAGTGTCCCCATGTCCCCTGTGAGGTGACACCAGTGTCCCTGTGCTGTGACACTAATGTCCCCATGTCCCCTGTGCAGTGACCCCACTGTCCCCATGTCCCCTGTGCGGTGACACCAGTGTCCCCTATGCAGTGACACCAGTGTCCCCCAGCCTGGCACAACCCCCCACGCAGGACCCCAGAGTGAGGGGACACTGGGGACACACACACACAATGTCCCCACCTTGTGACAACCACGACCCTCACACCTTGATTTCCCACCGATATATTAATATTATTATTATTAATTATTAATAACAATCCTTTTTTTTTTTTCTGTAAAACCTCTAAAAACCGATAAAAATAAAAAATAAGAGGAGGACGGGAGGGGAGGGGACACCCGCAGGCTCCTGGCCAGCGGTCACGGCAGGGGGGACAATGCCACCCCCCTTCCCAGCGAGGGGTCCCCACCTCCTGCTGTCCCCAACCCCAAAAATCCGGGGTGGGGCTGGATAAGGCCACGGGTGTCAGGCAGGGCGGGGTGCTCCGGGCACCCAGGGGTGCCCCGGGCCGTGTGGGGGGCACGGGGTGGGTGGGTGCCAGCCTAGGCCCTGCCCTCCCAGGGGTTGTACTCCGTCTCTCCGGCCGACACCTGGGAGATTCGCCGTGTGGAGCGCCAGAGCCGCCGGTGGAACTGGCCCGGCCGCACCTGGGGTGGGGGGAGAGGCTTTGGCTAAATCCTAAATCCGTTATCTGTCCCTTTCCTCAGCCCCTGCTCCATCCCCATCCTGTCCCAAAATCCTCATCCCTATCCTGTCTTAAAATCCTCATTCCTATCCTATCCCAAAATCTTCATCTCCATCCTATCCCAAGATCTTCATCCCCTTCTCCATCCCCCATCCTATTCCAAAATCCTCATCCCCTTTTCCATCCCCATCCTGTCCCAAAATCTTCATCTCCATCTTATCCCAAGATCCTCATCCTCATCCCATTCCAAGGTGCTCATCTCCTTTTCCATCCCCATCCTATCCCATGATCCTCATCCCCTTTTCCATCCCCATCCTGTCCCAAATCTTCATCCCCATCCTATCCCAAGATCTTCATCCCCTTCTCCATCCCCATCCTATCCCAAGATCTTCATCTCCTTTTCCATCCCCATCCCATTTGATGATCCTCATCCTGTTCTCCATCCTCACCCATCCCACTCCAAGGTCCTCATCCCCTTCTCCATCCCCATCCTATCCCAAATTTCTCATCCCCTTCTCCATCCCCATCCTTTTCATCTCCATCCCATTCCAAGGTTCCCATCCCATTCTCCATCCCCTTCTCCATCCCCATCCCATTCCAAGGTCCTCATCCCATTTCAAGGTCCTCATCCCCTTCTCCATCCCCATCCTATCCCAAATTTCTGATCCCCTTCTCCATCCCCATCCATCCCATTCCAAGTTTCTCACCCCCTTCTCCATCCCCATCCTTTTCATCCCCATCCCATTCCAAGATCCCCATCCCATTCTCCACCCCCACCCATCCCATTCCAGGGTCCTCATCTGCTTCTCCATCCCCATCCTCATCCTTTTCATCCCCATCCCCTTCTCCATCTCCATTCCCATTCCAAGGTCCTCATCCCCTTCTCCGTCCCCATCCTATCCCAAATTTCTCATCCCCTTCTCCATCCCCATCCTATCCCAAATTTCTCATCCCCTTCTCCATCCCCATCCTCATCCTTTTCATCCCCATCCGTTCCATGATCCTCATCCCCTTCTCCATTCCCATACTCATCCTCTTCATCCCCATCCCATTCCAGGGTCCTCATCCCCTTTTCCATTCCCCATCTCCTTCCAGTTCATCATCCCCTTCTCCATCCCTATCCTATCC
>JAJEOU010000373.1:52559812-52619812 GCA_021534815.1 Acrocephalus arundinaceus | reverse complement strand
ACTGATGCCCTGTGGGGACACAGCAGCTGCTGGGCACCTTCCTGACCTCCCCACCCCACCCAGCCCTGCCCAGGGGGTGTCCTCACCTCCACGAAGAAGGCCTTGAGCTGGCCCAGGTTCTCAAAGACGTTGGGGGAGCGCGTGTCCAGCTGGGCCAGCCTGCGGGCAGCGCTCTCCGCCGACAGCCGGGCGGGGTGGGGCTCCTGAGGGGGTGACAGGGCACCCATCAGAGCTGGGGGGACCCCCCAAAAGGGGCTGGGTGGGGTGGGGTGGGGCTCTGAGCTACCTTGAGCAGCTGGCAGGGCGTCTGCCCGAAGTTGCTGATGATGCCCTCCAGGGCCTTGCGCTGCGTCTCGTCCGTGATGGCGTCCAGATCCACGGCCCCTGCGGGTGGGGACAGTGACACTCATGGGGTGAGGGGACACAAATACCCCTGGTGGGTGTCCTCATCCCTCTGTCCCATGCCTCACCCTCGTAGGTGCAGTAGTAGAAAACGTTGAGCGCCTCCACGGCGGCCGGACCGCGCTGCTTGTACCCAAAAATGAGGTCGATCCACTCGTGGAGGTGGGCGGAGACGTATTCCGACTCCTGTCCGAGGAGAGGCTGTCAGGGTGGGCTGGGCAGGACCCCCGAACTCCCCCAGGCACGAAGGGGCTCCCCGGCTCACCAGGGCCTTGCGGTGCTGCTGGATGAAATCCTCGCGGGAGCGCGCCCACCGCGGCAGCACCACGTCCCCAACCTTCTCATTGGAGAGCTGCAGGCAGCCCAGGTCGAAACCTGCGGGCAGGATGAGGATGATGAAGGACACAGACCCCTCCCCGTGCTCCCCCGGCGGTGACAACGATGTCCCTCACCGTTCTGGTTCTCCAGGAACTCCGGGAAGTAGAAGAACTCCGGGATGAGCTCCTTGACATCCACCGGGTTCTCCATGCGGGCTTGCCACGCCGCCGGCACCGAGTGGAACTGCCGGTCCGAGCAGTCAAACCTGGGTGGGGCACAGAACACCTGGTTGGGGCCTGGCTGTCCCCAGGATGTCCCCTGTGTCCCCCTCACCCCTGGGGGAGCCCACCTGCCGCTCTGCAGCTGGATGTGCAGGGTGGTGAAGGGCTCGGTGCGGATCAGGTAGTGCATCACCCCCGCGGCGTTGGAGTAGTGGGTGCCGTAGTGGAACTTGTCCACCGTGCCCGTGGGGTCCTCGAAGCTCTCGTACCTGTGGGACAGGTGGGATGGGGTTGGAACTCTGAAATCTTGGAGTTTTCTGAATTTATGAGTGCCAAACCTCGAGTAAACACCTTGTTTGACCTGAAAACCTTGGAGAAGACTTCAAGAATTGCAATGATAACACAAAACGGTGCGTGTGTGGTTTGGATGTTGTGGGATCTCACACGGTGAAAAACTGAGAGCCAACCCTCAAATAAATCCCTTGTTTGACCTGAAAACCTTGGAGAAGACTTCAAGAATTGCAATGATAACACAGAAATTGTGTGTGTGTGGTTTGGATGTTGTGTGATCTCACAGGGTGAAAAATTGAGAGCCAACCCTCAAGGGAACCCCTCGTTTGACCTGAAAACCTTGGAAAAGGCTTCAAGAATTGCAACGATAACACAGAAATGGTGCGTGTGTGGTTTGGATGGTGTTGTGGGATCTCACAGGGTGAAAAATTGAGAGCCAACCATCAAATAAATCCCTTGTTTGACCTGAAAACCTTGGAGAAGACTTCAAGAATTGCAATGATAACACAGAAATTGTGTGTGTGTGGTTTGGATGGTGTTGTGTGATCTCACAGGGTGAAAAATTGAGAGCCAACCCTCAAGGGAACCCCTCGTTTGACCTGAAAACCTTGGAAAAGGCTTCAAGAATTGCAACGATAACACAGAAATGGTGCTTGTGTGGTTTGGATGTTGTGTGATATCACACGGTGAAAAATTGAGAGCCAACCCTCAAGTAAATCCCTTGTTTTACCTGAAAACCTTGGAAAAGACTTCAAGAATTGCAATGATAACACAGAAACGGTGTTGGATGGTGTTGTGTGATCTCACAGGGCGAAAATTGAGAGCCAACCCTCAAATAAATCCCTCGTTTGACCTGAAAACCTTGGAGAAGGCTTCAAGAATTGCAATGATAACACAGAAATGGTGTGTGTGTGGTTTGGATGTTCTGTGATCTCACAGGGTGAAAAATTGAGAGCCAACCCTCAAGTAAATCCCTCGTTTGATCTGAGACCTTTGAAAAGACTTCAAGAATTGCAATGATAACACAGAAATGGTGTTGGATGGTGTTGTGGGATCTCACAGGGTGAAAAATTGAGAGCCAACCCTCAAATAAATCCCTCGTTTGACCTGAGACCTTGGAAAAGACTTCAAGAATTGTGTGATAACACAGAAACGGTGTGTGTGTGGTTTGGATGTTCTGTGATCTCACAGGGTGAAAAACTGAGAGCCAACCCTCAAGTAAACACCTCGTTGGACCTGAGACTTTGGAGAAGACTTCAAGAATTGCAATGATAACACAAAACGGTGCGTGTGTGGTTTGGATGTTGTGTGATCTCACAGGGTGAAAAACTGAGAGCCAACCCTCAAGGAAATCCCTTGTTTGACCTGAAAACCTTGGAAAAGGCTTCAAGAATTGCAATGATAACACAGAAACGGTGCATGTGTGGTTTGGATGTTGTGTGATCTCACAGGGCGAAAATTGAGAGCCAACCCTCAAGTAAATCCCTTGTTTACCTTAAAACCTTGGAGAAGACTTCAAGAATTGTAATGATAACACAGAAATGGTGTGTGTGTGGTTTGGATGGTGTTGTGTGATCTCACAGGGTGAAAAACTGAGAGCCAACCCTCAAATAAATCCCTCGTTTGACCTGAAAATCTTGGAAAAGGCTTCATGAATTGTGTGATAGCACAAAACGGTGCGTGTGTGGTTTGGATGTTGTGTGATCTCACAGGGTGAAAAATTGAGAGCCAACCCTCAAGTAAATCCCTCGTTTGACCTGAGACCTTTGAAAAGACTTCAAGAATTGCAACGATAACACAGAAATGGTGTGTGTGTGGTTTGGATGTTGTGGGATCTCATAGGGTGAAAAATTGAGAGCCAACCCTCAAGGAAATCCCTCGTTTGATCTGAGACCTTGGAGAAGACTTCAAGAATTGCAACGATAACACAGAAACGGTGCATGTGTGGTTTGGATGTCGTGGGATCTCACAGGGTGAAAAATTGAGAGCCAACCCTCAAGTAAATCCCTCGTTTGACCTGAGACCTTGGAAAAGACTTCAAGAATTGTGTGATAACACAGAATGGTGCGTGTGTGGTTTGGATGTTGTGTGATCCCACAGGGTGAAAAACTGAGAGCCAACCCTCGAGTAAATCCCTCGTTTGACCTGAAAACCTTGGAAAAGACTTCAAGAATTGCAATGATAACACAGAATGGTGCGTGTGTGGTTTGGATGTTGTGTGATCCCACAGGGTGAAAAACTGAGAGCCAACCCTCGAGTAAATCCCTCGTTTGACCTGAAAACCTTGGAAAAGACTTCAAGAATTGTGTGATAACACAGAAATTGTGTGTGTGTGGTTTGGATGTTGTGTGATCCCACAGGGTGAAAAATTGAGAGCCAACCCTCAAGGGAACCCCTCGTTTGACCTGAGACCTTGGAGAAGGCTTCAAGAATTGCAATGATAACACAGAATGGTGCATGTGTGGTTTGGATGGTGTGGGATCTCACAGGGTGAAAAACTGAGAGCCAACCCTCAAGTAAATCCCTTGTTTGACCTGAAAACCTTGGAGAAGACTTCAAGAATTGCAATGATAACACAGAAATTGTGTGTGTGTGGTTTGGATGTTGTGTGATCTCACAGGGTGAAAAATTGAGAGCCAACCCTCAAGTAAATCCCTCGTTTGACCTGAGACCTTGGAGAAGACTTCAAGAATTGTGTGATAACACAGAAATGGTGTTGGATGGTGTTGTGTGATCTCACAGGGTGAAAAATTGAGAGCCAACCCTCAAGTAAACACCTCGTTGGACCTGAAAACCTTGGAGAAGGCTTCAAGAATTGCAATGATAACAAAGAAACGTTGCATGTGTGGTTTGGATGGTGTTGTGGGATCTCACAAGGTGAAAAATTGAGAGCCAACCCTCAAGTAAATCCCTTGTTTGACCTGAAAACCTTGGAAAAGGCTTCAAGAATTGTAATGATAACACAGAAATGGTGTGTGTGTGGTTTGGATGTTGTGGGATCTCACAGGGCGAAAAACTGAGAGCCAACCCTCAAGTAAATCCCTCGTTTGATCTGAGACCTTGGAGAAGGCTTCAAGAATTGTGTGATAACACAGAATGGTGCATGTGTGATTTGGATGGTGTTGTGTGATCCCACAGGGTGAAAAATTGAGAGCCAACCCTCAAGTAAATCCCTCGTTTGACCTGAGACCTTGGAGAAGACTTCAAGAATTGTGTGATAACACAGAAATGGTGTTGGATGGTGTTGTGTGATCTCACAGGGTGAAAAATTGAGAGCCAACCCTCAAATAAATCCCTCGTTTGACCTGAGACCTTGGAAAAGACTTCAAGAATTGCAATGATAACACAGAAATTGTGCGTGTGTGGTTTGGATGTTCTGTGATCTCACAGGGTGAAAAATTGAGAGCCAACCCTCAAGTAAATCCCTCGTTTGACCTGAGACCTTTGAAAAGACTTCAAGAATTGCAATGATAACACAGAAATTGTGTGTGTGTGGTTTGGATGGTGTGGGATCTCATAGGGTGAAAAATTGAGAGCCAACCCTCAAGGGAACCCCTTGTTTGACCTGAAAACCTTGGAGAAGACTTCAAGAATTGCAATGATAACACAGAAACGGTGCGTGTGTGGTTTGGATGTTGTGTGATCCCACAGGGTGAAAAATTGAGAGCCAACCCTCAAGGGAACCCCTCGTTTGATCTGAGACCTTGGAGAAGACTTCAAGAATTGTGTGATAACACAGAAACGGTGCGTGTGTGGTTTGGATGTTGTGGGATCTCACAGGGTGAAAAATTGAGAGCCAACCCTCAAGTAAATCCCTCGTTTGATCTGAAAACCTTGGAGAAGGCGTCAGGAATTGCAATGATAACACAAAACGGTGTTGGATGGTGTTGTGTGATCTCACAGGGTGAAAAATTGAGAGCCAACCCTCAAGTAAATCCCTCGTTTGACCTGAGACCTTGGAAAAGACTTCAAGAATTGCAATGATAACACAGAAACGGTGCATGTGTGGTTTGGATGGTGTTGTGGGATCTCACAGGGTGAAAAATTGAGAGCCAACCCTCAAGTAAATCCCTCGTTTGACCTGAAAACCTTGGAGAAGGTGTCAGGAATTGCAATGATAACACAAAACGGTGTTGGATGGTGTTGTGTGATCTCACAGGGTGAAAAATTGAGAGCCAACCCTCAAGTAAATCCCTTGTTTGACCTGAGACCTTGGAGAAGACTTCAAGAATTGCGTGATAACACAGAAACGGTGCATGTGTGGTTTGGATGGTGTTGTGGGATCTCACAGGGTGAGAAATTGAGAGCCAACCCTCAAGTAAATCCCTCGTTTGACCTGAAAACCTTGGAAAAGACTTCAAGAATTGCAATGATAACACAGAAATTGTGCGTGTGTGGTTTGGATGGTGTTGTGTGATCTCACAGGGCGAAAATTGAGAGCCAATCCTCAAGTAAACACCTCGTTGGACCTGAAAACCTTGGAGAAGACTTCAAGAATTGCAATGATAACACAGAAATGGTGCTTGTGTGGTTTGGATGTTGTGTGATCTCATATGGTGAAAAACTGCGATGTGAGATTTTGATTTATAGTAAAACATAGGAACCAAGATGGAAAATTGTGAGTGTGGGTTGGTTGCCTTTTTTGCACCTTCTTCTTCCATCTTCTGCAAACATCTAGCTAATTTTCTACTACTAGGCGAAAGAGTTCTGCAGTGGGGCACTCACGTGTCACCCTGGTTTTTGAAGATTTTTGATGTTCACATTCTTGGAGTCAAGAATTCCTGCACTTTTTACCAAAACATTATTCCTTCTTGGAGGAGGAGAAAATTCACAACATGTCCACCTGGCCAGTGTGGTTTAAAGGAGAGAATTCACCCTCCAATCCACTCTCACTTTAGAAAATCTATAAATTCTGAAAAACTGTAAATAAAGCTGGGTTTTTTTGCAAATAAAGCTCTTTTTTTTTTTTTGCTTTGATGAGTGTGTGGTGGGGTGCTCACTTGTCGCCCTGGTTTTTGAAGATTTTTGATATTTACATTCTTGGAGTCAAGAATTCCCACACTTTTTACCAAAACATTGTTTTGCACGTTCCTTCTTGGAGGAGGAGAAAATTGACAACCTGTCCACCTGGCCAGTGTGGTTTAAAGGAGAGAGTTCATCCTCCAATCCTCTCTCACTTTAGGGAATTTATAAATTCTGAAAAACTGTAAATAAAGCTGGTTTTTTTTTGCTTTGACTGAGCGTGTGGTGCACGTTCATTTTGTGTCTCACTCACTTCTCCTTGACGTCGCGGGCGTGCCGCTCGTTGGCCACCCCGATGGGCTTGGACAAATCGCGGAACACGGCCGGGTTGGTGAGGTCCAGGGTCTCCGAGACGTAATCCCGCAGGATCCAGGGGAACTGGGTGAGGGAGGTGGGAGGTGGGTGAGGTTTGGGGACACGGGGACGCCGTGGGGACAGCGGGGGACACTCCAGGGTCTCACCACGGGGTACTGGGACAGGTCGTTGTAGGTGCGTCCCGCGATGGTGTTGAGCTGCATGAGGTACTCGAAGTTGGAGATCTCCCGCAGGACCCATTTCTGGAGAGGAGGAGAGGGAGCAGATGGGATTGGGTGGGAGGAGACAGGGTAGACACCACCCAGAACATGGCAGAGCCTGTCCCTTGGCCATCCCTGGCTCCAAAGTTGTCCCCATCCTACGGTCATCACTGGTGTCACAGTTGTCCCCAGAACTGTGACCATGTCCACCTCAATGACATCCCTGGTTCTACAGTCACCTCTGGTCCAATGGCCACCTCCATCCCATAGTCATCCCCTGTTCCATGGCCATCTCATGTGCCATGGTTGTCCTTTGTCCCATGATTGTCCTCACTGAACAGCCATCCCTGGTTCTACAGTCACCTCTGGTCCAATGGTCGCCCCCACCCCTGTTCCATGGCCACCCCTTGTCCCACAGTTGTCCTTTGTCCCATGATTGTCCTCACCCCACGTCCATCCCTGGTCCCATGGCCACTCCCAACAGCCATCCTCCATCCTGTCTCCATGGCCATGGCCACCTCTGGTCCCAACAGCCATCCTCCATCCTGTCTCCATGTCCATGGCCATGTCCATGTCCACCCCTCATCCCATGGCCCATCCTTCCTCCTGTCTCCATGATGTCCATGTCCATCCCTGGTCCCAGGGCCACTCCCAACAGCCATCCTGCATCCTGTCTCCATGTCCATGTCTATGTCCATCCCATGTCCCATGGCCACTCCCAGATCCACAGCCATCCCTGATCCCCTGTCCATGTCCATCCCTGATCCCCTGTCCATGTCCATCCCTGGTCCCATGGCCCATCCTTCACCCTATCTCCATGTCCATGTCCATCCCATGTCCCAATGCCACTCCCAACAGCCATCCTCCATCCTGTCTTCATGTCCATCCCTGGTCCCATGGTCACTTCCAACAGCCATCCTCCATCCTGTCTCCATGTCCATCCCTGGTCCCATGGCCCATCCTTCATCCTGTCTCCATGATGTCCATGTCCACCCCTGGTCCCTTGGCCACTCCCAACAGCCATCCTTCAATCCTGTCTCTATGGCCATGGCCACCCCTAGTCCCAACAGCCATCCTTCATCTTGTCTCCATGACCATGTGCATGGCCACTCCCAACAGTCATCCTTCATCCTGTCTCCATGGCCATGTCCGTGTCCATCCCTGGTCCCATGGCCCATTCTTCATCCTGTTTTCATGTCCATGTCCATGTCCATGTCCATGTCTATCCCTGGTCCCATGGCCTATTCTTCATCTTGTTTTCATATCCATGTCCATGCCCATGTCCATCCCTGGTCCCATGGCCACTCCCAACAGCCATCCTTCATCCTGTCTCCATGTCCATGTTCATCCCTGGTCCCATGGCCCATTCTTCATCCTGTCTTCATGTCCATGTTCATGTCCATGTCCATGTCCATCCCTGGTCCCATGGCCACTCCCAACAGCCATCCTTCATCCTGTCTCCATGCCCATGTCCATTCCTGGTCCCATGGCCCATCCTTCATCCTGTCTCCATGATGTCCATGTCCATCCCTGGTCCGAGGGCCACTCCCAACAGCAATTTTTCATACTGTCTCCATGTCCATCCCTGGACCCATGGCCAATCCCAAGAGCCATGCTTCATCTTATCTCCATGGCCACGTCCACGTCCATCCCTGGTCCCTTGTCCACTCCCAACAGCCATCCTCCATCCCGTCTCCATTGCCATGTCCATGTCCATCCTGTCTCCATGTCCATGGCCACCCCTGGTCCCATGGCCAATCCTTCATCTTGTCTCCATGGTCATGTCCATGTCCATGTCCATCCCTGGTCCCAATGCCACTCCCAGATCCACAGCCATCCCTGATCCCCTATCCATGTCCATCCGAGATCCTGTCTCCATGTCCATCCCTGATCCCCTGTCCACGTCCATCCCCGCTCCCCTGTCCATGTCCATCCCTGATCCTGTCTCCATGTCCATCCCCGATCCCCTGTCCATGTCCATCCCTGATCCCATGTCCACATCCATCCCTGATCCCCTGTCCATGTCCATCCTCTGTCCCTGTCCATGCCCATCCCTGATCCCCTGTCCATGTCCATCCCCGATCCCCTGTCCATGTCCATCCCCGATCCCCTGTCCATGTCCATCCCCGATCCCCTGTCCATGTCCATCCCCGATCCCCTGTCCATGTCCATCCCTGATCCCCTGTCCATGTCCATCCCCTGTCCATGTCCATCCCTGATCCTGTCCATGTCGATCCCTGATCCCCTGTCCATGTCCATCCCTGATCCCATATCCATGTCCATCCCCTGTCCCCTTTCCATCCCCACCCCGCGCTGTCTCCCTCCCCTTTTCCATCCAGGAAAGGGGACCCCCGGAGCAGGGCCGGGCGTGGCGGGGCCGGTACCTGTGTGAGCCCCGAGGCTTTGAGCAGCTCCTGGGGGGAGCGGCTGCCGAAGTAGGTCTGGTTGGGAGGCCTCAGGCCCAGGATGCTGGAATACACCTTGTTCCTCACCTGGTGGGGACAGACGGACATGGAGCGGTCGGAGCTCGGCCAGAGCTTGTGAGGGATCTGGGAGGGGATCAGGAGGGGTCCCCACCTTCTTCCTGAAGTTGAGGAAGTAGTTGGCCTGGTCGATGAAGAAGAGCTCGAGGGCGGAGCGGCGCAGGTTGTAGCGGCGCAGGTGAACCTCGCGCAGGTGCGACAGGGGACGCTTGAAATCGTGGCCGATCCCTGCCCAGGGTGGGGAGGACACAAAGTCCCCCCAGGTGTCACCACCCCGAGGACACCCCGAGTTCCTCACACCCCTCCAGGACGCCCCTTGTGTTACCTCCCTCCGTCTCCTCCTTCTCGCTGCTGCCGTCGTAGAAATAAACGTGCTGGGTCGTCACCTCCAGGCGCCCGGGCACCACGGCCACCGTGGTGATGAGCTCGCAGTCCTCCGACACCACCAGCTTCTCCCGCTGGTTCTGCTCCTTGGGCTCAGCCCTGGGTGGCACAGCAAGGTGAGGACACCCCGGGGACACCCCCAGCTTGGGTGAGCTGTGACAGGGTCATTGGTCACTCACTGGTTGTCCAGGACAGGGAGGTCCTCTTCGGCCAGCTGGTCATCCTCCAGCTCGCTCACCTTGGCCTCCTTGGCCATGGCCAGTGGGAGGGACTCGGCGGGGTTCTGGAGGTGGTCAGCTCCTGAAAGGAGGAGGAGGTCAGCAGGACCCACCCCAAGGTGGTCAGCTCCTGTGCAGGACCCCCAAATTTAGCACAGTCCGTGTCACCAATCCCAGTGGTGACATCCCTTGTTCATGACAGGGGGTGACCCACAGCTGCCCCAGTGCCACCACCTCCTCACCCAGATTGTCCCGCAGCGCGCTGGCCTCCAAGTGTTGGTCAAAATTGAGGTTGGGCACCAGCTTCAGCCTCATCCTGGAGTAGGTCTCGGCGCTCGACAGCTTCCAGCGAACCTCCGGCGGGTTCCTGGGGGACACCCAGGGGTGAGGCACCCTGGGGAGCCCCGGAGGTGCCACCCATCCCCGGGGACAGGGTGGGCACTCACCGGTCGGCCCAGGCGGAGCGGGGCGAGGTGAGCAGGCGGCACAGGGAGCGCCACTGCTTGAGCACGGTGCCGTGCTGGTGGTTGGCCTGCTTGAGGACGTTGGCGTGCCGCGCGTTCTCCGCCTTGGCGCGCTTGGCCGCCGGCTCCAGCACCAGCTCCTGCCGAGGGAGGAACCGGGGTGAAGGGACAATGGGGCTGGCTGGGGCATGGGGACATCCATGGGGTGGTGTCCTCAGGGTAAGGAGAGCAACCCCGGGATGATGTGGTTGGGGTGAGGAGAACATCCCTGGGATGATGTGGTTGGGGTGAGGAGAACATCCCTGGGATGATGTGGTTGGGATGAGGAGAACATCCCTGGGATGATGTGGTTGGGATGAGGAGAACATCCCTGGGATGGTGACCCTGGGATGAGGAGAACATCGTTGGGATGATGTTGCCAGGATGAGGAGAACATCCTTGGCATGATATCCCAGGACCAGGAGAACATCCCTGGGATGATGTGGTTGGGATGAGGAGAACATCCCTTGGATGATGTGGTTGGAATGAGGTGATCATCTCTGGGATGATGTCTCCAGGATGAGGAGAACATCCCTAGGATGATGTCGCCAGGATGAGGAGAATATCCTTGGGATGATGTGGTTGGGATGAGGAGAATATCCCTGGGATGATGTTGCCAGGATGAGGAGAACATCCTTGGCATGATATCCCAGGACCAGGAGAACATCCCTTGGATGATGTGGCTGGGATGAGGAGAACATCCCTGGGATGATGTCCCCAGGATGAGGAGAACATCCCTGGGATGGTGTCCCCAGGATGAGGAGAACATCCCTGAGATGATGTCCCTAGGATGAGGAGAACATCCCTGGGATGATGTCCCCAGGATGAGGAGAACATCCCTGGGATGGTGTCTCCAGGATGAGGAGAACATCCCTGGGATGGTGACCGTGGGATGAGGAGAACATCCCTGGGATGGTGTCCCCAGGATGAGGAGAACATCCCAGGGATGATGGATTTGGGATGATGAGAACATCCCTGGGATGGTGTGGTTGGGACGAGGAGTGCGTCCCTTGGATGATGTCCCCAGGATGAGGAGAACATCCCTGGGATGATGTCCCCAGGATGAAGAGAACATCTCTGGGATGATGTGGTTGGGGTGAGGAGAACATCCCTGGGATGATGTGGTTGGGTGACACCCCAGGGGTGAGGACAGTGTCCCAGGACCAGGGGCAGACCCCAGGGTGACACCCCAGGCATGAGGACAGTGTCCCAGGACCAGGAGCAGGCCCCAGGGTGCCACCTCAGGGGTGAGGACAGCGTTCCCAGGGACAAGGACGGTGCCACCCCAGAGGCGAGGACAGTGTCCCCAGGACTAGGAGCACCCAGAGTGACACCCCAGGGGTGAGGACAGTGTCCCCAGGCTGAGGATGACCCACAGTGACACCCCAGGGGTGATGAACATGTCCCCAGGCTGAGGATGACCCACAGTGACACCCCAGGGGTGATGAACATGTCCCCAGCATAAGGAGCACATCCCTGGAGCTGGGTGACATCCTTGGGGTGAGGAGCATCTCCCCAGGCTGAGGAACACCCAGGGTGACACCCCAGGGGTGAGGACAGTGTCCCCAGGATAAAAACAGTGTCCCCAGGACAAGGACAGTGTCCCCAGGGTGACACCCCAGGGGCGAGGACAGTGTCCCCAGGACAAGGACAGTGTCCCCAGGACAAGGAGCAGAGCCCAGGGTGACACCCCAGGGACAAGAACAGTGTCCCCAGGCTGAGGAGCATCCAGAGTGACACGCAAGGACCAGGAGCAGACCTCCGGGTGCCACCCCGGGGGTGAGGACAGTGTCCCCAGGACAAGGACAGTGTCCCCAGGGTGCCACCCCAGGGGTGAGGGCAGTGTCCCCAGGACAAGGACAGTGTCCCCAGGGTGACAACCCAGGGGCAAGGACAGTGTCCCCTGGACAAGGACAGTGTCCCCAGAGTGACACCCCAGGGGTGAGGACAGTGTCCCCAGGACAAGGACAGTGTCCCCAGGGTGCCACCCCGGGGGTGAGGACAGTGTCCCCAGGACAAGGACAGTGTCCCCAGGGTGCCACCCCGGGGGTGAGGACAGTGTCCCCAGGATAAGAACAGTGTCCCCAGGGTGCCACCCCAGGCCCAGGGTGGGGCAGCACCTGGAAGAGTTTTCGGCTGGCCGCCCTCTCGTGCTCGCGGCGCTGCCAGCTGCTCATCATGGCGTCGTAGCAGGAGTTCCAGAAGTTGGACATGAGGTCGTGGCTCCTGGCGAAGGTGTCCAGCTCGAACTGCGCCATGGCGGGCTGCACCTGGGCCAGGGAGAGCATTCCTGGGCTTGGCACCCATGGGCCACCATCCGGGGCACCCAGGATCCCACCCCGGGGTGCCCAGGATCCATCATCCATGGCACCCATCACCCATCACCCATGGCACCCATTGCCCACCATTCATGGCACCCAGCACCCGTCATCCAGGGCACCCAGCACCCATCATCCAGGGCACCCATCACCCATCATCCATGGCACCCATTGCCCACCATCCATGGCACCCACCACACATCATCCAGAGCACCCACTGCCCATCATCCATGGCACCCATCACCCACCATTCATGGCACCCAGCACCTGTCATCCAGGGCACCCAGCACCCACCATCCAGGGCACCCACTGCCCACCATTCATGGCACCCATCACCCATCAGCCATGGCACCCATCACCCACCATCCATGGCACCCACCACACATCATCCAGAGCACCCACTGCCCACCATCCAGAGCACCCAGCACCCTTCATCCAGGGCACCCATCATCCAGGGCACCCATTGCCCACCATCCATGGCACCCATTGCCCACCATCCATGGCACCCATCACCCATCATCCAGGGCACCCACTGCCCACCATCCATGGCACCCATTGCCCACCATCCATGGCACCCACTGCCCATCATCCATGGCACCCATCACCCTTCATCCATGGCACCCATCACCCATCATCCATGGCACCCACTGCCCATCATCCAGGGCACCCAGCACCCACCATCCATGGCACCCATCACCCACCATCCATGGCACCCATCACCCATCATCCATGGCACCCATCACCCACCATCCATGGCACCCATCACCCATCATCCATGGCACCCATTGCCCACCATCCATGGCACCCATCACCCATCATCCATGGCACCCATCACCCATCATCCATGGCACCCATCACCCACCATCCATGGCACCCATCACTCATCATCCATGGCACCCATCACCCATCATCCATGGCACCCACTGCCCATCATCCAGGGCACCCAGCACCCATCATCCATGGCACCCATCACCCATCATCCAGGGCACCCAGCACCCATCATCCATGGCACCCATCACCCATCATCCAGAGCACCCACTGCCCATCATCCAGGGCACCCAGCACCCACCATCCATGGCACCCATCACCCACCATCCATGGCACCCATCACCCATCATCCATGGCACCCATCACCCATCATCCAGGGCACCCATGACCCATTATACATGGCACCCACTGCCCACCATCCATGGCACCCATCACCCATCATCCAGGGCACCCACTGCCCATCATCCAGAGCACCCATCACCCACCATCCATGGCACCCATTGCCCACCATCCATGGCACCCATTGCCCACCATCCATGGCACCCATCACCCATCATCCAGGGCACCCATCACCCACCATCCATGGCACCCACTGCCCATCATCCCGGTCACCCACAATCCCACCCTGGGGCACTCATTATCCCGTGGTGACAATCCTGTCCCAGGGCACCTGCGATCCCTCCCCGGGAGCATTCACCATCCCACCCCCGGGGCACCCACGATCCCGCCCCAGGGCAGCACCCACCATCCTGGCCCGGGGTGCTCACAATCCCGCCCCGGTGCACCCACGATCCCACGGCGATGATCCCACCCCAGGTGACACCCACCATCCCACCCCAGATGACACCCACCATCCCTCTCCGGGGACACCCACGATTCTGCCCCAGATCCTGCCCTGGTGACACCCATGATCCCACCCCAGTGACACCCACCACCCCACCCTGGTGACACCCACCACCCCACTCAGGACCACCCACTATCCTACCCCAGGGCACCCACGATCCCATGGCGATGATCCCACTCCGAGTCACCCACCACCCCACCCCAGTGACACCCACCACCTCTCCCCAGGACACCCACCATCCCACCCCAGTGACACCCACCACCCCACCCCAGTGACACCCACCACCCCTCCCCAGGACACCCACCATCCCACCTCAGTGACACCCACCATCCAGCCCCAGTGACACCCACCATCCCACCCCGGTGTCACCCACCATCCCACCCTGGTGTCACCCACCACCCCACCCCAGTGACACCCACCACCCCTCCCCAGGACACCCACCATCCCACCTCAGTGACACCCACCATCCCACCCCAGTGACACCCACCACCCCACCCCAGTGACACCCACCATCCCACCCCAGTGACACCCACCATCCCACCCCAGTGACACCCACCATCCCACCCCGGTGTCACCCACCATCCCTCCCCAGTGTCACCCACCATCCCACCCCGGTGTCACCCACCACCCCACCCCAGTGACACCCACCACCCCTCCCCAGGACACCCACCATCCCACCTCAGTGACACCCACCATCCCACCCCGGTGTCACCCACCATTCCACCCCGGTGTCACCCACCATCCCACCCCGGTGTCACCCACCACCCCACCCCAGTGACACCCACCATCCCACCTCAGTGACACCCACCATCCAGCCCCAGTGACACCCACCATCCCACCCCAGTGACACCCACCACCCCACCCCAGTGACACCCACCATCCCACCTCGGTGTCACCCACCACCCCACCCCAGTGACACCCACCACCCCACCCCAGTGTCACCCACCACCCCTCCCCAGGACACCCACCATCCCACCTCAGTGACACCCACCATCCAGCCCCAGTGACACCCACCACCCCACCCCAGTGACACCCACCATCCCACCTCGGTGTCACCCACCACCCCACCCCAGTGACACCCACCACCCCACCCCAGTGTCACCCACCACCCCTCCCCAGGACACCCACCATCCCACCCCAGTGACACCCACCATCCCACCCAGGTGACACCCACCACCCCACCCTGGGGCACCCATGATCCCACCCTGGCGACACCCACCATCCCTCCCCAGGACACCCACCATCCCACCCCAGTGACACCCACCATCCCACCCCAGTGACACCCACCATCCAGCTCCAGTGACACCCACCATCCCACCCCGGTGTCACCCACCATCCCTCCCCAGTGTCACCCACCATCCCACCCCGGTGTCACCCACGAACCCCACCCTGGGGCACCCATGATCCCACCCTGGCGACACCCACCATCCCTCCCCAGGACACCCACCATCCCACCTCAGTGACACCCACCATCCCACCTCGGTGTCACCCACCATCCCACCTCAGTGACACCCACCATCCCTCCCCAGTGTCACCCACCATCCCACCCCGGTGTCACCCACCACCCCACCCTGGGGCACCCATGATCCCGGGGTGACAATCCCACCCCAGGGCACCCATGATCCCTCCCAGGGGACACCCACCACCCCACCCCGGTGTCACCAACCATCCCACCCCGGTGACACCCACCATCCCTCCCCGGGGCACCTACCATCCCGCGGCCATGATCCCACCCCAGGGCACCCAGTATCCTGTCCCAGGGCCACCCATGGTCCCAGCCCAGTGTCACCCACCACCCCACCCAGGTGACACCCACCATCCCTCCCTGGGAGCACCCACGATTCTGCCCTGGATCACGCCCCAGGGCACCCACCATCCCACCCCAGTGACACCCACCACCCCACCCCGGTGTCACCCACTATCCCACCCCAGTGACACCCACCACCCCACCCCGGTGTCACCCACTATCCCACCCCAGTGACACCCACCACCCCACCCCGGTGTCACCCACTATCCCACCCCAGTGTCATCCACCATCCCACCCCGGTGACACCCACCATCCCACCCCGGTGTCACCCATCATCCCACCCCGGTGACACCCACCACCCCACCCTGGTGTCACCCATCATCCCACCCCGGTGTCACCCACCACCCCACCTTGGTGACATCCACCATCCCACCCCGGTGTCACCCACCACCCCACCCAGGTGACACCCACCACCCCACCCCGATGACACCCACCACCCCACCCTGGTGTCACCCACCATCCCACCCAGGTGACACCCACCACCCCACCCCAGTGTCATCCACCATCCCACCCCAGTGACACCCATCATCCCACCCCGGTGTCACCCACCACCCCACCCCAGGACACCCACCATCCCTCCCTGGGAGCACCCACGATTCTGCCCTGGATCACGCCCCAGGGCACCCACCATCCCACCCAGGTGTCACTCACCACCCCACCCCGGTGTCACCCACCACCCCACCCTGGTGTCACCCATCATCCCACCCCGGTGTCACCCACCACCCCACCTTGGTGACATCCACCATCCCACCCCGGTGTCACCCACCACCCCACCCAGGTGACACCCACCACCCCACTCCTATGACACCCACCACCCCACCCTGGTGTCACCCACCATCCCACCCTGGTGACACCCACCACCCCACCCCAGTGTCACCCATCATCCCACCCAGGTGACACCCACCACCCCACTCCAATGACACCCACCACCCCACCCTGGTGTCACCCACCACCCCACTCCAATGACACCCACCACCCCACCCTAGTGACACCCACCACCCCACTCCGAGTCACCCACCATCCCACCCCGGTGTCACCCACCACCCCACCCAGGTGACACCCACCACCCCACCCTGGTGTCACCCACCACCCCACCCAGATGACACCCACCACCCAGATGACACCCACCACCCACCCCAGAGTCACCCACCACCCCACCCAGATGACACCCACCACCCAGATGACACCCACATGCTTCTCAATGAATCCCCTCCACTCAGCCGTGCCGCAGAAGATCTGGAAATCCTCGTAGAACCTGGGGCTGCCGTTGGTGGGCGGCAGCGAGGGCAGCAGCCGCTGCAGCCTCAGGCTCTGGTAGCCCCGATCCAGCAGCGTTCTCACGATGGGCACCAGCCAGGAGAAAACCTCGGAGCGTTGCTCCAGCGAGCGCCGCAGCGGCGCCTCCAGCTTGCCCAGCAGGTAACACGCCTCGTCCCGCCGCGGAGCCGCCGTGGTCTGCAGAACGCTGTGAAGTTTTACGTACGCAGGGGAGTGCAGCTGGAATGGAGGGGAGGGACATGGAGATGGGAGAGTTTGATATTAAAAATATAATAAGAAATAATTGTGTTATAATTATAATAGATCTAATGAATATAATAATTAGAATATAATAAATGATAAAATATAATAACCATAATAAATAATTATAATATATAATAAATATAATAAAATAGAAAAAATAATGAAATATATATATAATATATAATATAAATATAATAAATAATTATATTATAATTATAATATAAAATATAATAAATATAATAACTAAAATAGAATAAATAATAAATGTAATAATATATATAATATATAATATATATATAATATATATAATAAATATAATAAAGAATTATAATTATAATATATATAATGAATATAATAAATATAATAATTAAAATATAATAAATAATGAAATATATATTATATATATTATAAATATAATAAATAATTATATTTATATTATTATATATATAATAAATAATAAAATATAATAAAACCAAGAAATAATTCTATATTAATATATTAATATCTATAAATAATAATAATTATATATTAATGAGAGATGGGTGCCCTGGATGATGGGTGATGGGTGCCCTGGACTGGGATCCTGGGTGCCCTGGATGATGGGTGCCCTGGATGACGGGCGATGGGTGCCCTGGCATCGGATCCTGGGTGCCCTGGATGATGGGTGATGGGTGCCCTGGATGATGGGTGCCCTGGAGTGGGATCCTGGGTGCCCTGGATGATGGGTGCCATGGATGATGGGTGGCATGGATGATGGGTGCCATGGATGATGGGTGGCATGGATGATGGGTGCCATGGATGATGGGTGCCATGGATGATGGGTGGCATGGATGATGGGTGGCATGGATGATGGGTGCCATGGATGATGGGTGGCATGGATGATGGGTGCCCTGGATGACGGGCGATGGGTGCCCTGGCGTCGGATCCTGGGTGCCCTGGATGATGGGTGCCATGGATGATGGGTGCCATGGATGGTGGGTGATGGGTGCCCTGGATGATGGGTGCCCTGGATGATGGGTGCCCTGGATGATGGGTGCCCTGGATGGTGGGTGCCCTGGATGGTGGGTGATGGGTGCCCTGGATGATGGGCAGTGGGTGCCATGGATGGTGGGCGATGGGTGCCCTGGCGTCGGATCCTGGGTGCCCTTAATGGTGGGTGCCCTGGAGTGGGATCCTGGGTGCCCTGGATGATGGGTGCCATGGATGATGGGTGCCATGGATGATGGGTGCCATGGATGATGGGTGGCATGGATGATGGGTGCCCTGGATGACGGGCGATGGGTGCCCTGGCGTCGGATCCTGGGTGCCCTGGATGGTGGGTGGCCCAGGGTTGGGTATTGGGTGTCCCCAGGGGAGGGTGGTGGGTGCCCCAGGGTGGGATCGTGGGTGTCCCCGGGGAGGGAAGCTTCACGTACACTGGGGAGTGCAGCTGGAATGGAGGGGAGGGACACGGAGATGGGAGAGTTTGATATTAAAAATATAATAAATATAATGAATTACTGTATTATAATTATAATATATATAAAAATATAATAATTAAAATATAATAAATGATAAAATATAATAAATAATTATAATTATAATATATATAATGAATATAATAAATATAATAATTAAAATAGAATAAATAATAAAATATATATATTATATAAATATAATAATTATATGATAAGTATATGTAATAAATATAATATATATAATAATTAAAATATAATAAATAATAAAATATAATAATATATAATATATATAATATTATATTAATATATTATACAAATATAATAAATAATTATATCATAATTATAATATATATAATAAATATGATAATTAAAATAGAATAAATAATAAAATATAATAAATGGAATAAATAATTATAATATATAAAAAATATAAAAAATATAAAAATAAAATATAAATAATAAATATAATAAATATAATAAATATAATAAATAATATTATAATTATAATATATACAATAAATATAATAGATATAATTGAAATATAATAAATAATAAAATAAAGTAAATATAATAAATAATTATATTACAATTATAATAAATATAAATATAATAAATATAATAAATATACAATAAATAATAAAATGTAATAAACATAATAAATAATGATATTAAAATTATAATATATATTATATATATAATATATAATAATTAAAATATAATAAATAAAAATGTAATAAATAGAATAAATAATTCTTTATAAATAAAATAGAATAAATAATTATAAAAATAATTATTTATTATTATAAATGCATAGTGTATAGCTGACTTTTCACAAATATTAAAATGAATGCTGGATGTAGAATGGAGGAAGATTGGGCTGGATTTTCTTTTATTAACAGAATTTAGAAATGGGATTTCTTATGATTGTAACTTAAAATATAGTTGGTTTTTCATAAATACTAAAATGAGTACTGGATGTAGAATGGAGGAAGATTTTATTTTATTAATAGAATTTAGAAATGTGATTAATGGATACTTCTTATGATTGTAATTTAATATAAAGTCGGCTTTTCACAAATATTAAAATCAATATTGGATGTAGAATGTGGGAAGATTGGTCTGTATTTTCTTTTATTAATAGAATTTAGAAATGGGATTTCTTATGATTGTAACTTAAAATATAGTTGGTTTTTCATAAATATTAAAATGAATACTGGATGTAGAATGGAGGAAGATTTTATTTTATAAATAAAATTTAGAAATGTGATTTCTTTTGATTGTAACTTAGTATAGAGTTGGCTTTTCACAAATATTAAAATGAATATTGGATATAGAATGGAGGAAGATTGGACTGGATTTTCTTTTATTAATAGAATTTAGAAATGTGATTTCTTATAATTGTAACTTAGTGTACATTATATTATGAATTTTAATGTTTTCACAAATATTAAAATGAGGACAGGATGTAGAATGTGGGAAGATTGTGCTGTATTTTCTTTTATTAATAGAATTTAGAAATGTGATGAATGGATACTTCTTATGATTGTAATTTAATATAAATTTGGCTTTTCACAAATATTAAAATTAATATTGTACCTAGAATGTGGAAAGATTTGTCTGTATTTTCTTTTATTAACAGAATTTAGAAATGGGATTTCTTATGATTGTAATTTAATATAAAGTTGGCTTTTCACAAATATTAAAATCAATATTGGATGTAGAATGTGGGAAGATTGTGCTGTATTTTCTTTTACTAATAGAATTTAGAAATGTGATTTCTTATAATTGTAACTTAGTGTACATTATATTATGAATTTTAATATTTTCACCAATATTAAAATGAATACTGTATGTAGAATGTGGGAAGATTGTGCTGTATTTTATTTTATTAATAGAATTTAGAAATGTGATTTCTTATAATTGTAACTTAGTGTACATTATATTATGAATTTTAATATTTTCACAAATATTAAAATGAATATTGGATGTAGAATGTGAGAAGATTGGTCTGTATTTTCTTTTATTAACAGAATTTAGAAATGTGATTTCTTATGATTGTAACTTTATATTAAGTTGGTTTTTCATAGACATTAAAATGAATATTATACGTAGAAAGTGGGAAGATTGGACCGTATTCTCTTTCAATTAATAGAATTTAGAAATGTGATAATTTTAAAAAATAATTAATAATTTTTAAAAGAATTAATAATTTTAGATGATCCTTTTAGATATTAAGATGTATTTCAAACAGTGCTTTGGAATATATATTAAATAAATTTTAGAAGGCATTTAGTGGATACCAAACGCTGTGTCAGTTAACATTTTGTATGTTATAAGCATACAATTAATTATTAATTAATAATTAATAATTTACTATTAATTAAAAATAATTAAAAATTAATTAATTTGGCTGTTCTTCCCTCCCTGAGACTCCTCAAAGGATCACCATCACTAATTTATAGTCCCAAGAACATCATCATAACAAGATATTATTTCTGACTGATTTCACACCTTTGAAGTACAGAAAATTTAACATCACCAATAGAAATTGATCACAATGGGTATAGAAATTAGATTTCAAAAATAGAAATTAGGACGAAACTAGAGGAAAAAAAAGTTGCTGAGAAGTGCTTATGGAAAATCTCAATAAATCCCAGAAACCCCCACTGTACCCAGCGCTGCTTTGCTCACATTTTACCATTCTGGATTAATTAATAACAATAAATAATAAAAATTAATAAATTTATAATATATTATATCTTATTTATAATAATCATTATATATAAAAATATATTATTTATAATAATTTATTGTACATAATAATATATG
This sequence comes from Acrocephalus arundinaceus, assembly GCA_021534815.1. Lineage (NCBI taxonomy): Eukaryota > Metazoa > Chordata > Aves > Passeriformes > Sylviidae > Acrocephalus > Acrocephalus arundinaceus. Next base: position 52,597,911 of record JAJEOU010000373.1, on the reverse strand, counting down.
TTATTATATAAAATAAGTATATAAATAAATAATAATGATTTTATAATATGTTATATCTTATTTATAATAATCATATATATAAATATATTATTTACAGTAATTTATTTTATATAATAATATATATTATTATACAAAATAAATATATAATTTAATAATAATGATTTTATAATATATTATATCTTATTTATAATAATCATTATATATAAAATATTTATAATAATTTATTTTATATAACAATATATTATATAATAATAACATTATTAAAGATAATAATTTTATAGTATATCTTATCTATAATAATCATTGTATATAAAAAGATATTATTTATAATAATAACTACATAAAACAAATTATAATAATTTATTTTATATAATAATATATATTATACAAAATAAATATATAATTTAATAATAATAATTTTATAATATATATTATTTATAAAATTCACTATATATAAAATATATTATATTTTATAAAATAAATATATATTTAAATAATAATAATTTTATAATATATCTTATCTCTATTAATCATTATATATAAAAATATATTATTTATAATAATTTATTTTATATAAGAACATAAATTATTATACAATAATAACATTATTAAAATAATATTTTATAATATATATTATTTATAAAATTCACTATATATAAAAAGATATTACTTATAATAATTTTATATAAGAATATATATTATTATATAAAATAAATATACAATTTAATAATAATAATAATAATAATAATAATAATAAATACAAGGAAGTATGCCTGTCTTTAGTGAAATTATTCCCCACGTATCTCAGCCAGTTAAATCCACACCGCTCTAACAACTATTATTAGTTATTATTATTATTATTATTAATTATTATTAATAATTGTGGAGTTTTATTTCTGCCACCACGCTTCAGCGGGGCCGCCGCGATGTCACCGCGATGTCACCGCAGTGTCACCACAATGTCACCGCCATGTCACCATGATATCACCATGATGTCACCGCAACGTCACCGCAATGTCACCGCAATGTCACCCCAATGTCAACGAGGTGTCACCACAATGTCACCCCAATGTCACCGCAATGTCACCCCAATGACACCGCGGTGTCACCACAATGTCACTGCCATGTCACCATGATATCACCATGATGTCACCGCAGTGTCACCGCACTGTCACCGCAGTGTCACCACAATGTCACCATGATATCACCATGATGTCACCGCAGTGTCACCGCACTGTCACCGCACTGTCACCGCAACGTCACCGCAACGTCACCGCAATGTCACCCCAATGTCAACGAGGTGTCACCACAATGTCACCCCAATGTCACCGCAATGTCACCGCAATGTCACCCCAATGACACCGCGGTGTCACCACAATGTCACCGCAATGTCACTGCAATGTCACCGCGGTGTCACCACAATGTTACCCCAATGTCACCGCAATGTCACCGCGATGTCACCGTGATGTCACCGCAATGTCACTGCGATGTCACCGCAATGTCACCACGATGTCACCGCGATGTCACCGCAATGTCACCACGATGTCACTGCGATATCACCACGATGCACCCGTGATGACACTGCAACGTCACAGCAATGTCACCACGATGTCACCGCCATGTCACCGCCATGTCACCATGATATCACCATGATGTCACCGTGATGTCACCACAATGTCCCCGCGATGTCCCCGCGGTGTCCCCGAGGAGGGGTGGCCCTACCTGTGGGTCCTGCAGCAGGATGTAGCCCAGGAGCAGCCGCAGCCCCGCCTGCGCCATCTCCTTCAGCTCCGCGGCACCGTCGGCCAGGTGGTGCCACACGGAGAGTTTGTCCAGCAGGCTGCTGAGCCCCTCGTAGATCTGGGGGGACACCGAGAGTGGGAACCCCGACCTGGGATTCGGGTTTGGGTTTAGGATCAGGGTAGAACCCAACTCTGCTGAGCCCCTCGTAGATCTGGGGGGACACCGAGAGTGGGAACCCCGACCTGGGATTCGGGTTTGGGTTTAGGATCAGGGTAGAACCCAGCTCTGCTGAGCCCCTCGTAGATCTGGGGGGACACCAACAGTGGGAACCCCGATCCGGGATTTGGGTTTAGGATCAGGGTAGAACCCAACTCTGCTGGGTCCCTTGTAGATCTGGGGGGACACCGAGAATGGGAACCCCAACTCTGCCAAACCCCAGCACTCAAAGGATTCGGGTTTGGGTTTAGGATCGGGGTAGAACCCGACTCTGCTGAGCCCCTCGTAGATCTGGGGGGACACCGAGAGTGGGAACCCCAACTCTGCCAAACCCCAGCACTCAAAGGATTCGGGTTTGGGTTTAGGATCAGGGTAGAACCCAACTCTGCTGAGCCCCTCGTAGATCTGGGGGGACACCGAGAGTGGGAACCCCGACCCGGGATTCGGGTTTGGGTTTAGGATCAGGGTAGAACCCAACTCTGCTGAGCCCTCGTAGATCTGGGGGGACACCGAGAGTGGGAACCCCAACTCTGCCAAACCTCAGCCCTCCCGGGATTTGGGTTTGGGTTTAGGATCAGGATAGAACCCAACTCTGCTGAGCCCCTCGTAGATCTGGGGGGACACCAAGAATGGGAGCCCCGACCCGGGATTTGGGTTTGGGTTTAGGATCAGGGTAGAACCCAACTCTGCTGAGCCCCTCGTAGATCTGGGGGGACACCGAGAGTGGGAGCCCCGATCTGGGATTCGGGTTTGGGTTTAGGATCAGGGTAGAACCCAACTCTGCTGAGCCCCTCGTAGATCTGGGGGGACACCAACAGTGGGAACCCTGACCCGGGATTTGGGTTTGGGTTTAGGATCAGGGTAGAACCCGACTCGGCTGAGCCCCTCGTAGATCTGGGGGGACACCGAGAATGGGAACCCCAACCCTGTCAAACCCCAGCACTCCCTGGATTTGGGTTTGAGTTTAGGATCAGGGTAGAACCTGACTCATGTCTGGGTTTGGCATGAGGTCGGGGCTCAGGGATTATGGTCAGGGGTTGGGATTGGAGTTAGGGTTGAGTTTTAGGATAAAGATACGGCAGTAAGGTTTAGGATTAGGATGGAGGAAGTACAGGTCTGGGTTTGGCATGAGGTTGGGGCTCAGGAATTATGGTCAGGGCTCAGGATTAGGGCTGGGGTATAGGATTGGAGTTAGGGTTGAGCTTTAGAGTTAGGGCTGAGCTTTAGGAACAAAGGTACAGCACTAAGGTTTAGGATTAGGATGTAGGAAGTACAGGTGGATTAAGGTCAGGGTTTAAGAAGGAGTCAGGTGTCATGGGCCAGGTGGTGCCTCATGCCCAGTTTGTCCAGCAGGCTGCTGAGCCCTCGTAGATCTGGGGGGACACCGAGAGTGGGAACCCCGATCTGGGATTTGGGTTTGGGTTTAGGATCAGGGTAGAACCCGACTCTGCTGAGCCCCTCGTAGATCTGGGGGGACACCGAGAGTGGGAACCCCAACTCTGCCAAACCCCAGCACTCAAAGGATTCGGGTTTGGGTTTAGGATCAGGGTAGAACCCGACTCTGCTGAGCCCCTCGTAGATCTGGGGGGACACCGAGAATGGGAGCCCTGACCCGGGATTTGGGTTTGGGTTTAGGATCAGGGTAGAACCCAACTCTGCTGAGCCCCTCATAGATCTGGGGGGACACCAACAGTGGGAACCCCGACCCGGGATTTGGGTTTGGGTTTAGGATCAGGGTAGAACCCAACTCTGCTGAGCCCCTTGTAGATCTGGGGGGACACCAAGAGTGGGAACCCCGACCTGGGATTCGGGTTTGGGTTTAGGATCAGGGTAGAACCCGACTCTGCTGAGCCCTCGTAGATCTGGGGGGACACCGAGAGTGGGAACCCCAACTCTGCCAAACCTCAGCCCTCCCGGGATTTGGGTTTGGGTTTAGGATCAGGGTAGAACCCAACTCTGCTGAGCCCCTCGTAGATCTGGGGGGACTCCGAGAGTGGGAACCCCGACCTGGGATTCGGGTTTGGGTTTAGGATCGGGGTAGAACCCAACTCATGTCTGGGTTTGGCATGAGGTCGGGGCTCAGGGATTATGGTCAGGGGTTGGGATTGGAGTTAGGGTTGAGTTTTAAGATAAAGATACGGCAGTAAGGTTTAGGATTAGGATGGAGGAAGTACAGGTCTGGGTTTGGCATGAGGTCGGGGCTCAGGAATTATGGTCAGGGGTCAGTCAGGATTAGGGCTGGGGTACAGGATTGGAGTTGAAGTTGAGCTTTAGAGTCAGGGCTGAGCTTTAGAGTCAGGGTTGAGCTTTAGGGACAAAGGTACGGCAGTAAGGTTTAGGATTAGGATGTCAGAACTACAGTGGGATTACAGGCTCTCAGTTAAGGTCAGGGTTTAGGTTTAGGTTTAATAAAAAGTCAGGCGTTGTTGGCCAGGTGGTGCCTCATGCCCAGTTTGTCCAGCAGGCTGCTGAGCCCTCGTAGATCTGGGGGGACACCGAGAATGGGAACCCCGATCTGGGATTCGGATTTGGGTTTAGGATCAGGGTAGAACCCGACTCTGCTGAGCCCCTCGTAGATCTGGGGGGGACAGCGAGAATGGGAACCCCAACTCTGCCAAACCCCAGCACTCAAAGGATTCGGGTTTGGGTTTAGGATCAGGGTAGAACCCAACTCTGCTGAGCCCCTCGTAGATCTGGGGGGACACCGAGAATGGGAACCCCGATCTGGGATTTGGGTTTGGGTTTAGGATCAGGGTAGAACCTGACTCATGTCTGGGTTTGGCATGAGGTCGGGACTCAGGAATTACAGTCAGGGGTTGGCATTAGGACTGGAGTACAGGATTGGAGTTGAAGTTGAGCTTTAGAGTTAGGGCTGAGCTTTAGAGTTAGGGCTGAGCTTTAGAGTTAGGGCTGAGCTTTAGGAACAAAGGTACAGCAGTAAGGTTTAGGATTAGGATAGAGGAAGTATAGGTCTGGGTTTGGCATGAGGCCGTGGCTTAGGAATTATGGTCAGGGGTCGGGATTAGGGCTGGAGTTAGGGTTGAGCTTTACAGTTAGGGTTGAGTTTTAGAGTTAGGGCTGAGCTTTAGGGACAAAGGTACGGCAGTAAGGTTTAGGATTAGGATGGAGGAAGTACAGGTCTGGGTTTGGCATGAGGTCGGGGCTTAGGAATTGTGGTCAGGGGTCAGTCAGGTTTAGGACTGGGGTACAGGATTGGAGTTGAAGTTGAGCTTTAGAGTTAGGGCTGAGCTTTAGAGTTAGGGTTGAGCTTTAGGGACAAAGGTACGGCAGTAAGGTTTAGGATTAGGATGGAGGAAGTACAGGTCTGGGTTTGGCATGAGGTCGGGGCTTAGGAATTGTGGTCAGGGGTCAGTCAGGTTTAGGACTGGGGTACAGGATTGGAGTTGAAGTTGAGCTTTAGAGTTAGGGTTGAGCTTTAGAGTTAGGGTTGAGCTTTAGGAACAAAGGTACAGCACTAAGGTTTAGGATTAGGATGTCGGAAGTACAGTGGGATCACAGGCTCTCAGTTAAGTTTAGGGTTTGGGTTTAACAAAGAGTCAGGCTTAGGAAAAGCCAAGGTTTAGGTTTGAGGGTTGGGCTTTATGACAAAGAAGTGGAGTTAAGGTTTAGGATCACGATTTAGGAGGTGCAGATAAATTTAGAATTTATGAGTTAATTTTAGGGTTCAGGCTCAGGGCTTAGAGGATGAAGGGTTGCATTTATGGTGAGGGTTTAAGGTTCAAGTTTAGGATTAGGGGTTAGGATTAGGATTAAGGTTTAAAGGTTAGGATTCAGGTTTAGGGGTTAGGATTAAGATTTAAAGGTTAGGATTAAGATTTAAGGGTAAGGATTAAAATTTTGGGGTTAGGATTAAAATTTAAGGGTTAGGATTAAGGGTTAAGAGTTAGGATTAAAGTTTTGGGGTTAGGATTAAGGTTTATGGGTTAGGATTAAGATTTAAAGGTTAGGATTAAGGTTTAGGGGTCAGGATTAAGGTTTAAGATTTAGGATTAAGGTTTAAGGGTTAGGTTTAGGGGTTAGGGATTAGGATTAAGGTGTAAGGGTTAGGATTAAGGTTTAGGGGTTAGGATTAAGATTTAAAGGTTAGGATTATGGTTTAGGAGTTAGTATTAAGGTTTTGGGATTAGGATAAAGGGTTAAGGGTTAGGATTAGAGGTTAGGATTAAGGTTTAGGGATTAGGATTAATGTTTAGGGGTTAGAATTAGGGGTTAGGATTAAGTCTTAAGGGTTGGGATTAAGGTTTAAAGTTTAGCATTAAGGTTTAGGGATCAGGATTACTGTTTAAGGGTTAGGATTAGGGGTTAGGGATTAGGATTAAGGTTTAAGAGTTAGGATTGAGGTTTAGGGGTTAGGATTAAAGTTTTGGGGTTAAGATTAAGGTTTAAAGGTTAGGATTAATTCAGGGGTTAGGATTAAGGTTTAGGGGTTAGGATTAAGGTGTAATGGTTATGATTAATGTTTTGGGGTTAGGATTAGGGTTTAAGGGTTAGGATTAAGGTTTAAGGGTTATGATTAAGATTTAAAGGTTAGGATTATGGTTTAGGAGTTAGTATTAAGGTTTTGGGATTAGGATAAAGGGTTAAGGGTTAGGATTAGAGGTTAGGATTAAGGTTTAGGGGTTAGGATTAATGTTTAGGGGTTAGAATTAGGGGTTAGGATTAAGTCTTAAGGGTTGGGATTAAGGTTTAAGGTTTAGCATTAAGGTTTAGGGATTAGGATTACCGTTTAAGGGTTAGGATTAGGGGTTAGGGATTAGGATTAAGGTTTAAGAGTTAGGATTGAGGTTTAGGGGTTAGGATTAATGTTTAGGGGTTAGGATTAAAGTTTGGGGGTTAAGATTAAGGGTTAGGATTAGGGGTTAGGGATTAGGATTAAGGTTTAAGGTTAGCATTAAGGTTTTGGGGTTAGGATTAGGGGTTAGGATTAAGTCTTAAGGGTTGGGATTAAGGTTTAAGGGTTAGGATTAAGGTTTAAGGGTTAGAATTAGGGGTTAGGGGTCAGGACTAAGGTTTAAGGGATAGGATTAAGGTTCAGGGGTTAGGATTAGGGGTTAAGGGTTAGGATTAAGGGTTAGGGGTTAGGATTAAGGTTTTGGGGTTAGGATTAGGGGTTAGGATTAAGTTTTAAGGATTGGGATTAACGCTTAAGGGTTAGGATTAAGTTTCAAGGGATAGGATTAAGGTTTAGGGGTCAGGACTAAGGTTTAAGGGATAGGATTAAGGTTTAGGGGTGAGGATTAAGGTTTAAGATTTAGGATTAAGGTTTAAGCGTTAGCATTAGGGTTTAGGATTAAGTCTTAAGGGTTGGGATTAAGGTTTAAGGGTTAGAATTAGGGGTTAGGATTAATGTTTAGGGGTTAGGATTAAGGTTTTGGGGTTAGGATTAAGTTTTAAGGATTGGGATTAATGCTTAAGGGTTAGGATTAAGGTTCAAGGGTTAGGATTAATGTTTTGGGGTTTGGATTAAGGTTTAGGGGTCAGGACTAAGGTTTAAGGGTTAGGATTAAGGTTCAGGGGTTAGGATTAGGGGTTAAGGGTTAGGATTAAGGGTTAGGATTAAGATTTAGGGGTTAGGATTAAAGTTTAAGGTTTAGAATTAAGGTTTAAAGGTTAGGATTAATGTTTAAGGGTTAGGATTAAAGTTTTGGGGTTAGGATTAAGGTTTAGGGGTTAGGATTAAGGGTTAGGATTAAGGTTTAAGGGTTAGGATTAAGGTTTAAGGAATGGGATTAAAGTTTAAGAATTAGGATTAAGGTTTAAGCATTAGGATTAATGTTTAAGGGTTAGGATTAAGGGTTAAGAGTTAGGATTAAAGTTTTGGGGTTAGGATTAAGGTTTAAGATTAGGGGTTAGGGATTAGGATTAAAGTTTAGGATTAGAGGTAAGGGATTAGGGTTAAGGTTTAAGGATTAGGATTAGGGGTTAGGGATTAGGATTAAGATTTAAGGATTAGGATTGAGGTTCAATTACAAGAAGTTATTTCCTAAAATTAGACTTAGGCTTTGATATAAATCTAGGACAGAGACTGAGGTTATTTCCCGAGGTTAGGACTAAGCTTTGATATCAATTTAGGAATAAATCTCAAATTCTGCTGGGTTTAGGATCAGCAGAGCCGGGTTTTGGGATCGGGACCCTCCCTGCACCTTCTCGCTCCACAGGGCGGGGTTGTTGTGTCCCTCGGAGAAGAGGAAATCCTGCAGCAGCCGCAGCAGCCGCAGCGCGTTCTGGGTCAGCCCCGGCGCCGCCGCGCCCGACTCGCGCAGGTCCGACAGCGCCGACTCCAGCATCATCTCCAGCAGGCTGGGGGGCGGCAGGAGCACCCCTGGGTGTCTTTCCCTTGAGGGTCCACCCTTGGGTGCCCTCAGGATCCACCCATGGGTGCTTTTCCCTTGAGGGTCCACCCTTGGGTGCCCTCAGGATCCACCCATGGGTGCTCTTCCCTTGAGGATTCACCCCTTGGGTGCCCTCAGGATCCACCCCTGGGTGCCTTTCCCTTGAGGGTCCAGCCTTGGGTGCCCTCAGGATCCACCCCTTGGGTGCTCTTGGGATCAATTCCTGGGTGCCTTTCCTTCCCTTGGGATCCACTCCTGGGTGCCCTTGGGATCCACCCCTGGGTGCCTTTCCCTTGAGGGTCCACCCTTGGATGCCCTCAGGATCCACCCCTGGGTGCCTTTCCCTTGAGGATCCACCCCTTGGGTGCCCTCAGGATCCACCCTGGGTGCCCTTGGGATCAACTCCTGGGTGCCTTTCCTTCCCTTGGGATCCACCCCTGGGTGCTTTTCCCTTGAGGGTCCAACCCTTGGGTGCCCTCAGGATCCACCCTGGGTGCTCTTCCCTTGAGGATTCACCCCTTGGGTGCCCTTGGGATCAATTCCTGGGTGCCTTTCCTTCCCTTGGGATCCACTCCTGGGTGCCCTTGGGATTCACCCCTGGGTGCCCTCAGGATCCAGCCCTGGGTGCCCTTGGGATCAACCCCTGAGTGCTCTCCACTCAGGATCCAACCCTGGGTACTCTTCCTTCCAAGATCCACCCCTGGGTGCCCTTGGGATCCACCCTTGGGTGCCCTTCCTTCCCTCAGGATCCACCTCTGGGTGCTTTTCCTCCCCTCAGCATCCACCCCTGGGTGCCATTTCCTTGACAATCCACCCCTGGGTGCCCTTCCCTCCAAGATCCACCCCTGGGTGCCCTCGGGATCCACCCTTGGGTGCCCATCTTTCCCTTGGGGATCCACCCCAGGTGCCCTTCCCTGGGGATCCATTCCTGGGTGCCCTTGGGATCCACCCTTGGTGCCTTTCCCTCCAAGATGCACCCCTGGGTGCCCTTCCCTCCCTCAGGATCCACCCCTGGGTGCCCTTCCTTCCCTCAAGGATCCACTCCTGGGTGCCATCGAGATCCACCCCTGGTGCTCTTCCTTCCCTCTAGATACACCCCTGGGTGCCCTTGGGATCCACCCCTGGGTGCCCTTCCTTCCCTCGAGATGCACCCCTGGGTGCCCACAGGATCCACCCCTGGGCGCCTTTCTCTTGGGATCCACCCCTGGGCACCCTTCCTTGCCTCAAGGATCCACCTCTGGCTGCCCTCGGGATCCACCCTTGGGTGTTCTTCCCTCCAAGATCCACCCCTGGGTGCCCTTCCTGCCCTCGGGATCCACCCCTGGGTGCCCTTCCTGCCCTCGAGATCCACCCCTGGGTGCCCTCAGGATCCACCCCTGACTACCCTTCCCTCCCTCTAGATCCACCCCTGGGTGCCCTCAGGATCCACCCTTGGGTGCCCTTCCTTCCCTCAGGATCCACACCCCTGGGTGCCATTCCCTCCCTCAAGGATCCACCCTTGGGTGCCCTTCCCTCAGGACCCACCCTTGCCGTGCCAGCCTCACCTCCGTTTGATCTCATCCGGCGGCCTCACCAGCTCTCCAGCCGCTCCCAGCTTGGTGAGCACGGAGAAGACCTGACCACGCTCCCTCCACGCCGCCTCATCGCCGCCCTCCACGCCGCGCCACGTCACCGAGAACACGATGTTGGTCAGGAGATTGCACAGCTCCTCCTCGGGCGTTTGCTGCCGGCACAGAGCCGGGTGAGACGCGCCCATGGGTGCCCCTCACGGCGTAGATAAAATTTGGGGGCTCACCTGAGGGTTGCTGGTGTTGGAGACATCATCATCGCCGGGTGGCGCATCCTGGGAGTTGCTCTCATCCAGGACGTTGGACAGGCTGGAGCTCTTGCGCGCTCGCGGCGCCGGGAAAGGTTTGAAGCTCTCCAAAGGCGACGGCGTGCCGGGCCCGCTGGCCGGCGTTTGGGCGCCGCTCTCGGCCGTGGCCGCCGAGCCGGTGCTGGCCAGCTCCAACCCCAGGTCGAAGGGAGAGGTGGAGAAAGGCGACAGCGGGTGGTAGACGCCGTCGAAGGCGGCGCCGTCGCCGGGGTTGGAGGACGAGCGGCTGGCGCGGTCGGAGGAGTCGAAGGATTTGAAGTTGTAGCAGTGGAAGGGTTTGGCGCGGCCGCTCGGGGAGATGGAGTGGTCGGAGAAGCTCTCGGAGAGCTCCTGGTCTGAGGTTTCGTAGCCCAGCGGGAGGAAGACGTCGAGCTCCTGGAGCTCGGTGGGTGGAGGGCTCAGCCCGGGCTCGGAGAGGCGCAGAGGATCCGGGCAGCCCGCGGAGCTCAGGGTGCGCTGGCGGCACTCGGAGGAGTCCTTGACGTAGAGTTTGGTGAGGGTGTCCTGCCAGCCCGGCAGCCGGGCCAGCTGCTTCACCAGGTCCTGCTGCGCGTAGATCAGGTGGAAGAGCTGCAGGAGGAGGAGGAGGAGAAGTGGAAAAGGAGAAGGAGAAGCAGGAGGAGGAGGAGAAGCAGGAGGAAGAGCAGGAGGAGAGAGATGGAGATAGAGATGGAGATGGAGGAGAAGGAGATGAAGAAGGAGATGAAGAAGAGAAGAAGAAGAGGAGGAAGAAGAGGAAGATGAGGAGGAGGAAGAGGAGAAGGAAGAAGAGGAACAGGAAGGAGGAGGAGAAGGAGGAGGAGGAGGAGGAGGTGGAGAAGGAGAAGGAGAAGAAGAAGAGGAGGAGGAGGAAGAAGAGGAAGAAGAGGAAGAAGAGGAAGAAGATGAAGAGGAGGAGGAAGAGAAAGAGGAGGAGGAAGAGGAAGAAGAGAAAGAAGAGGAAGAAGAGGAAGAAGAGGAGGAAGAGAAGGAGAAGGAGAAGGAGAAGGAGAAGGAGAAGGAGAGGAGGAGGAGGAGGAAGAAGAGGAAGAAGAGGAGGAAGAGGAGGAGGAGGAGGAAGAGGAGGAGGAAGAGGAAGACAAAGAGGAAGAGGAAGAGGAGGAAGAGGAGGAAGAAGATGAAGAGGAGGAGGAAGAGGAAGAAGAGAAAGAAGAGGAAGAAGAGGAAGAAGAGGAAGAGAAGGAGAAGGAGAAGGAGAGGAGGAGGAGGAAGAAGAGGAAGAAGAGGAGGAAGAGGAAGAGGAAGAAAGAGGAGGAGGAGGAGGAGAAGGAGAAGGAGAAGGAAAAGGAGAAGGAAAAGGAGGAAAAGGAGAAGGAAGGACATTGGATTCTGCTGCCCCAGCTCCTATGGATGGACCCATCCCAGACCCTCCAAACCCATCCCGGGGTGCTGGAGCTGCCCCATTCCCGTGCTGGCCGCCCCGTGTCACCCCCATGTGCAGGAAGGCGTTTCCACACCCCAACAGACGTGTCCATATGGGGACATGTTTGAGACGGACCCCAAAACCCTTTAGGGAAGGACACCAGGAGTTCCTGTGCTCTCCTGGCAAGAATTGGTTCAGAGCCAAGAGAAAACCACTGAGGGGTCTTTGTCACCTCCTGTGGTGGCACCTCTGTCACCGCCCATGGTGGCACCTCTGTCATCTCCCTTGGTGTCACCTCTATCACCTCCCGTGGTGTCACCTCTGTCACCTCCTGTGGTGATATCTCTGTCTCCTCCTGTGGTGTCACCTCCGATGGTGTCACCTCCATCACCTCCCATGGCGACACCTCTTTCATCTCCTGTGGTGACACCTCTGTCATCTCCCACGGTGTCACCTGTCACCTCTCGTGGTGTCACCTCTGACACCTCTGCTGGTGTCACCTCTGTCACTTCCCCTGGTGTCCCCTCTGTCACCTCCCTTGGTGTCACTTCTGTCACCTCCCATGGTGTCACCTCTGTCACCTCGTAGGGTGACACCTCTGTCACATCCCGTTGTGACACCTCTGTCACCTCCAGTGCACCTCATCACCTCTTGTGGTGTCACCTCTTGTGGTGTCACCTCCTGTGGTGTCACCTCTGTCACCTTCCGTGGTGTCACCTCTGTCACCTTCCGTGGTGTCACCTCTGTCACCTCCCGGTCACCTCTGTCACCTCCTACGGTGTCACCTACTGTGGTGACACCTCTGTCACTTCCCATGGTGTCACCTCTGTCACCTCCCACAGTGACACCTCTGTCACCTCCAATGGTGACAGCTCTGTCACCTCCCATGGCGTCACATCTGTCACCTCCTGTGGTGGCACCTCTGTCACCTCCAGTGCACCCCTGTCACCTCCTGTGGTGTCACCTCCCACGGTGTCACCTCTGCCACCTCCCGTGGCGACACCTCTGTCATGACACCTCTGTCACCTCCCATGGTGACACCTCTATCACTTCCATGGTGTCACCTCTATCACCTCCCGTGGTGACACCTCTGTCATGTCACCTCCCGCGGTGACACCTCTGTCATCTCCCGTAGTGTCACCCCGTCACCTCTGGTGGTGACACCTCTGTCACCTCCCTTGTTGTCCCCTCTGTCACCTCCCCTGGTGTCCCCTCTGTCACCATGCTGTCCCCACCCCTCTCACCTTGCGGCAGATGTCCAGCCTCACGCTCAGCTCCGCCCGGTGCGCCAGGTACACCACGGCCACCAAATCCTTGTAATTGGGCGGATCTGTGGACGAGGAGAAGCCACCACAGCGGTGACACACTTTATCCATCCCCAAAAGCCACCAGACACCCACCCTGGCCTGAAGCCACTCCCAGGCCACGCGGGTGGCCCGGTGGCCCTGTCCCTTTGGTACCTGCCCCCAGGACCTGCTCCGAGAGGCAGCGGAAGAGCAGCATGGAGCCGGGAACGTCGCCGAGGTGGGAGATGAGCCCCTGGTAGCCGATGTCCTTCAGCTTCAGGCGGCTCTTGCAGCGCTCGGGGACCTTCTCGTACTTGAGCATCTTGTAGAGCACCTGGTGGCACATGTGACAGCCATGTAAGTTGTGACCAAAGTTTGGATCCTGTCCCCATCTCCAGGAGCTGCTGGAACCAGGTGGGGCAGTGCCTTCCTTATCTTCTGTTAATGAGCCCAACAATGCCTTGGCACATGGCTGTGGTGACACCTCTGTCACCTCTTGTGGTGTCACCCCTGTCACCTCCTGTGGTGTCACCTCTGTCACTTCCCTTGGTGTCACCTCCATCACCTCCCACAGTGACACCTCTGTCACCTCCTGTGGTGTCACCTCCCGTGGTGACACCTCTGTCACCTCCCGTGGTGTCACCTCTGTCACCTCCCCTGGTGTCACCCCTGTCACCTCCTGTGGTGTCACCTCTGTCACCTCCCCTGGTGTCACCCCAATCACCTCCCCTGGTGTCACCCCAGTCACCTCCTGTGGTGAAATCTGTCACCGCTTGTGGTGTCACCTCTGTCACCTCTTGTGGTGTCACCTCCATCACCTCCCATGGTGACACCTGTCACCTCCCGTGGTGTCACCTCTGTCACCTCCCACAGTGACACCTCTGTTGTGACACCTCTGTCACCTCCCATGGTGACACCTGTCACCCTCCGGGAGTTATCTCTGTTTAATGGGCCATCAAGGACCCACTGCAGCACTCAGAGAATGAGATCATCCCCATTGTGAGATGCTCCGCCCAGGGGGAGGAGCCAAGCATTCCCACCTGGATAAATCCAGGGTTTGGGACAGCACAGGGAGCTTTTATCCACTGGATTCCCAGAGGAGACAAGAGCTGCCAGAGGAAGAGGAGAAAGGAGGAAGAGGAAGAAGAGGAGGAGAAGGAGAAGGAGAAGAGGAGGAGGAGAAGAGGAGGAAGAGGAAGAAGTAGAGGGAGGAGGAGGAGGAAGAGGAGGAGGAGAAGGAGGAGAAGAAGGAGAAGAGGAGGAGAAGGAGATTTCTACAGGAATCACTGCTTTGACAAGACCATCTCATCTGGACTGCCACTACCACCCTAACAGGGTGTCAGGTTGTATTCTGACTGTGTCAGTGTTTTGTTTTGTAATTTTATTTTATTTTACTTTCTTTTATTCCTTTTCTTTTCCTCTTATTAAATTGCGTTTCTGACTTAAGACTCTTTCACTGGTTTTGCTTTCAATCCAGCACAACCGGGCACAACGTTACCTCCTCTTGCTGCTCATGCTCTCCACTTTGGACTTTCCTGATTTCTACAGGAATCACTGCTTTGACAAGGCCATCTCATCTGGACTGCCACTACCACCCTAACAGGGTGTCAGGACTCTGTCAGTGGTTTTTTTTGTACTATTACTTTTATTTTATTTTATTTTACTTTCTTTTCTTTTCCTCTTATGAAATTGTGTTTCTGACTTAAGACTCTTTCACTGGTTTTGCTTTCCAATCAGCACACCTCGGAAAGAATTATATATTCAACCTCAAAGGAGACCCTTTTGAGGACCTCCCCACAGAAGATGAAATCCATCAGCTCCATGAGAGTTTTGTGGCATTGATCTGTTGGCCAAGCGCCACGAGGATTGCGAAGGTGACTCATTGGACAGCTGAGAGGATTCCGTCTGTCACTGTGGTAATTATCCCATCTTTCCTATCTCTCCTTTTCTCTCTTTCTTTCCTCTTTATAGTTTTGTTTCCTCCGTTTCTTTCTCTCGTTATTGCGTATCAGTTTTGGTGGGTACATTGAATAAAGTACATTGATTTTTTGTTGGGTATATTGAATAAAGTGCACTGATTTCTCGGTGGGTACATTGAATAAAGTATATTGGTTTTTTGGTGGGTCCATTGAATAAATTACACTGATTTTTTGGTTACACACCGCTCCTTTTGTCTCCTTTGTACTCTGAGATCTCTACAAACTCAGCCCATTTTAAGAGGGTCGTAACACTTTCCTGTCTCTCTTTCTCTTTCTTTCCTCTTCGTTTCTTTCTCTCGTTATTGCGTATCAGTTTTGGTGGGCCCATTGAATAAAGTTCACTGATTTTTTGGTGGGTACACTGAATAAAGTATACTGGTTTTTGGTGGATATATTGAATAAATTACATTGATTTCTCGGTGGGTCCATTGAATAAAGTACACTGATTTTTTGGTGGGTCCATTGAATAAAGTACATTGATTTATTGGTGGATACATTAAATAAATTACACTGATTTTTTGGTTAAACAGCGCTCCTTTTGTCTCCTTTGTACTCTGAGATCTCTACAAACTCAGCCCATTTTAAGAGGGTCGTAACACTTTCCTATCTCTCTTTTTCTCTTTCTTTTCTCGATATAGTTTTCTTTCCTTTTTGTTTCTTTCTCTCGTTATTGCATATCGGTTTTGGTGGGTACATTGAATAAAGTACATTGATTTTTTGGTGGGTACATTGAATAAAGTTCACTGATTTCTTGGTGGGTACGTTGAATAACGTACACTGATTTCTCAGTGGGTACATTGAATAAAGGATATTGGTTTTTTGGTGGGTACATTGAATAAAGTTCACTGATTTTTTGGTGGGTACACTGAATAAACTACACTGATTTTTTGGTTACACAGCGCTCCTTTTGTCTCCTTTGTACTCTGAGATATCTATGAACTCAGTCCATTTTCAGCGGGTCGTAACACTTTCCTATCTCTCTCTTTCTTTCCTCTTTGTTTCTTCCTCTCATTATTGCATATCAGTTTTGGTGGGTACACTGAATAAAGTACATTGATTTCTTGGTGGGTACATTGAATAAATACACTGATTTTTTTGTTAAACATCACTCCTTTTGTCTCCTTTGTACTCTGAGATCTCTACGAACTCAGCCCATTTTGAGCAGGTCGTAACACTTTCCTATCTCTCTTTCTCTTTCTTTCCTCTTTGTTTCTTCCTCTCGTTATTGCACATCAGTTTTGGTGGGTACATTGAATAAAGTTCACTGATTTTTTGGTGGGTATATTAAATAAATTACACTGATTTTTTGGTTAAACAGCGCTCCTTTAGTCTGCTTCGCACTCTGAGATCTCTACAAACTCAGCCCATTTTGAGTGGGTCGTAACACTTTCCTATCTCTCTTTCTCTTTCTTTCCTCTTCGTTTCTTTCTCTCGTTATTGCATATCATTTTGGTGGGTACATTGAATAAAGCACATTGATTTCTCGGTGGGTCCATTGAATAAAGTACATTGATTTCTCGGTGGGTACATTGAATAAAGTTCACTGATTTTTTGGTGGGTACATTGAATAAAGTACATTGATTTTTTGGTGGGTACATTGAATAAAGTACATTGATTTTTTGGTGGGTACATTGAATAAATTACACTGATTTTTTGGTTAAACAGCGCTCCTTTTGTCTCCTTTGTACTCTGAGATCTCTACAAACTCAGCCCATTTTAAGAGGGTCGTAACACTTTCCTATCTCTCTTTCTCTTTCTTTCCTCTTCGTTTCTTTCTCTCGTTATTGCATATCATTTTGGTGGGTCCATTGAATAAAGTACATTGATTTCTCGGTGGGTACATTGAATAAAGTACACTGATTTTTTTGGTGGGTATATTAAATAAATTACACTGATTTCTCGGTGGGTATATTAAATAAATTACACTGATTTTTTGGTTAAACAGCGCTCCTTTTGTCTCCTTTGTACTCTGAGATCTCTACAAACTCAGCCCATTTTAAGAGGGTCATAACACTTTCCTATCTCTCTTTCTCTTTCTTTCCTCTTCGTTTCTTTCTCTCGTTATTGCATATCAGTTTTGGTGGGTCCATTGAATAAAGTACATTGATTTCTCAGTGGGTCCATTGAATAAAGTTCACTGATTTTTTGGTGGGTACATTGAATAAATTACACTGATTTTTTGGTTAAACAGCGCTCCTTTTGTCTCCTTTGTACTCTGAGATCTCTACGAACTCAGCCCATTTTGAGCGGGTCGTAACACTTTCCTCTCTCTCTTTCTCTTTCTTTCCTCTTTGTTTCTTTCTCTTGTTATTGCATATCAGTTTTGGTGGGTACATTGAATAAAGCACATTGATTTCTCGGTGGGTCCATTGAATAAAGTACATTGATTTCTCGGTGGGTACATTGAATAAAGTTCACTGATTTTTTGGTGGGTACATTGAATAAAGTACATTGATTTTTTGGTGGGTACATTGAATAAAGTACATTGATTTTTTGGTGGGTACATTGAATAAATTACACTGATTTTTTGGTTAAACAGCGCTCCTTTTGTCTCCTTTGTACTCTGAGATCTCTACAAACTCAGCCCATTTTAAGAGGGTCGTAACACTTTCCTATCTCTCTTTCTCTTTCTTTCCTCTTCGTTTCTTTCTCTCGTTATTGCATATCATTTTGGTGGGTCCATTGAATAAAGTACATTGATTTCTCGGTGGGTACATTGAATAAAGTACACTGATTTTTTTGGTGGGTATATTAAATAAATTACACTGATTTCTCGGTGGGTATATTAAATAAATTACACTGATTTTTTGGTTAAACAGCGCTCCTTTTGTCTCCTTTGTACTCTGAGATCTCTACAAACTCAGCCCATTTTAAGAGGGTCATAACACTTTCCTATCTCTCTTTCTCTTTCTTTCCTCTTCGTTTCTTTCTCTCGTTATTGCATATCAGTTTTGGTGGGTCCATTGAATAAAGTACATTGATTTCTCAGTGGGTCCATTGAATAAAGTTCACTGATTTTTTGGTGGGTACATTGAATAAATTACACTGATTTTTTGGTTAAACAGCGCTCCTTTTGTCTCCTTTGTACTCTGAGATCTCTACAAACTCAGCCCATTTTGAGCGGGTCGTAACACTTTCCTATCTCTCTTTCTCTTTCTTTCCTCTTTGTTTCTTCCTCTCGTTATTGCATATCAGTTTTGGTGGGTCCATTGAATAAAGTACACTGA
This sequence comes from Acrocephalus arundinaceus, assembly GCA_021534815.1. Classification (NCBI taxonomy): domain Eukaryota; kingdom Metazoa; phylum Chordata; class Aves; order Passeriformes; family Sylviidae; genus Acrocephalus; species Acrocephalus arundinaceus. The sequence goes on along the minus strand of JAJEOU010000373.1, from coordinate 52,579,868 downwards.
TTTTTTGGTGGGTACATTGAATAAAGTACATTGATTTCTTGGTGGGTACATTGAATAAATTACACTGATTTCTTGGTGGGTACATTGAATAAATTACACTGATTTTTTGGTGGGTACATTGAATAAAGTACATTAATTTCTCGGTGGGTCCATTGAATAAAGTACATTGATTTTTTGGTGGGTATATTGAATAAATACACTGATTTTTTGGTTAAACAGCGCTCCTTTCATCTCCTTTGTACTCTGAGATCTCTACAAACTCAGCCCATTTTGAGCAGGTCATAAATAACAACGCCTCTTACCTTGAAGACTCTTTCCCTCACTTCGTCCGAGAATTTCTTCTGCACCAGCAGGGAGAAGAGCAGCTCCACGTGGCCCGGCTCGAATAGGAAGGCGAAGAGCTGCTCCTGGGCTGGGGAACCTTTCAGCAGGCTGTGGATCACCTCCAGCGCCCCACAGACCTGCAGGACACACGGATGATTGTCCGGAATGCTAAGAACAGGACTAGAGGCCTTAATCAGAATTAATTCAGAAATATTGATGAATAAGATAACCACTGCAACAAATGATTTAACAAGACCCTGCAATCATCCCTAATGGCGTTAGGAAGTAACCAATGGCAAATTTCAAAATTATCACCAAAATTAGAATTTCTTTCACGATTTTCAACGGGTCTTTATGTTCCATTAATTGATTTATTAGGGTTCATTTCGATGGGTGTAGATAGTAATTGGTGGTAGGTGGTATAACTAGACTTGATCAATTGGTGGGATACAATTGGCGCTAAATACGAGAAGTCGCGTCCGACAATCTCCGCAAAAGAGAAATATAGAATTAGAATTTATTATTAGAAATATAGAAATTAGAATTTATTTAGAAATATAAAATTAGAATTTATTCTAATAGAAATCTAACCTAATAGAGATTAGAATGGTTTTTTAGCAGATGTATCGTCCCCATTTATTTCTATAAATGCACAAGCAGTTCTTAGTTCACACATCCAAGGCCAATAAATATAATTAAAGTTTTTGATCAGTGCCTGGATGCATTTAAAAATGGCAAAAGCTTTGTTTGGTGTCTAGGGGTAGATCTTGGGCATGAATTGTATTATTTTCACATATAAACCCTTGTTGTCCTCGGGTGTCAGAACCCAGGACATCCCTCTAGATGTCCTGGGTGGTCCGAGACCCCAGGAGGGGGTCTTGAGACCCTGGTACAGTGACAGAAACACCAGAGCCTTTGATTTTACCCCTTGGGAGTGATTGGCAACGTTATATGAAGAATTACAAATCACAAGTGTGTGATTGGGATAATAGATAGCTAATTATTGAGTGATAATGTGGGATTTTGGGGGTTCACAAAAGAGACAAGATGGAGGGATTTGGGTGTGTCCCTTGTCTTTCTTCTTCTTCTTCTTGTCCTCCATCTTCTGGTGAGGTGGTGGCATTTTTGGATTGGTTTGGTGTAAAAGTGCACTGTTCAATAAAGGTGATGGGTATTGGTATAAAATAATAAACAAGTGGCACGTAACAATTAATATAAGAGATAACGACCGCCCTTGAGCGGCGCAGTCAGCCTCGGACAGCGGTGTAGGAAACATCCACACTGGGTGAAAAGAAATTTATGTGGATAAGAAAGAATAAACAACTTTGAGAAAGAAACCGACGCATCCTGACTCTCACTTCTGGCAACTTCTGGCAAAAAGGATTTTATCCGCAATCTCAGAGAGGTGTCAAGCCCAAGATCCGAGACTTGGGTAATGCAAGACTCTAAATTTATAGTTTGCAACCTTTCCTTCACTGTTCAGCCCCACTCCCAGGACCTCAGCGGAGTCGCCCCCAACCCACGCGGAGTTTGGGGACCACGGTGACGCACCTGCTGCTCATCCTGCGCCCCAGCCAGGTAGTTGAGCAAGCTCTGCATCTCCTCCCCGGAGAAGCTCCTGCAGAAGAAATCCTTCACCAGGCTGAAGAGCGACGTCTGCACCGTCCTGATATCGTCGGTGGTTGTGTTCTTCTCCCTGGAGGTGCTGATGGACAGGTGATTGTGGGGACGTGTCCCTTGTCACCCACCACCCATCGCTGGCGTTGTCCCAAACCCCAACACGAAGCTTGAGGAGCTCCAGGGACCTTCTGCTCCTTTTTTTTTGGGTTTGCTTGTTGGAGAACCCGCCACGCTCTTGGTGGTTGATGTGGGGTGGATTTTGGAGCTCGGGGATGGGACATGGAAGGTCCTGCACCCACCACAACATTCCCAGACTCTGGATTTAGGGACATCATCCCACAAAAATGGTGTTTGGCCAACCCACAGCTCCCAGGGGTGAATCCCACCCCATTCCAGCATTCCAACCCCGCAACTTTTGGCATTTGATAATGCCAATCCTTCACCAGGATTTGCATTTGATAATGCCAATAATAAATTGAGATTAATATGATTGAAGGAATTAATTAATTAATTAAGATGAATATGATTTTAATAGATTTTTTAGCTTTTTTAATACAATTTTTAGCTTTTATTACGTGTTACTTTACAATTGATTATTTTTTAGCTTATTTACATACAATTTTTAGCTTTAATTACGTGTTACTTTAAAATTGATTATTTCTTTAGCTTTTTAAATACAATTTTTAGCTTTAATTATGTGTTACTTTACAATTGATTATTTTTTTAGCTTTTTTAATACAATTTTTAGTTTTAATTACGTGTTACTTTACAATTGATTATTTTTTAGCTTTTTTAATACAATTTTTAGCTTTAATTACGTGTTACTTTACAATTGATTATTTTTTAGCTTTTTTAATACAATTTTTAGCTTTAATTACGTGTTACTTTAAAATTGGTTATTTTTAAAAGCAAGTATTAGTTTTTAATTTTCTATTAATTAATTTTTTTATACGTACAGTAAAATTCTGTATATTTTTTAGCTTTTTTAATACAATTTTCAGCTTTAATTACGTGTTACTTTAAAATTGATTATTTTTTAGCTTATTTAAATACAATTTTTAGCTTTAATTACGTGTTACTTTACAATTCATTATTTTTTTAGCTTTTTTAATACAATTTTTAGCTTTAATTACGTGTTACTTTACAATTGATTATTTTTTAGCTTATTTAAATACAATTTTTAGCTTTAATTACGTGTTACTTTACAATTAATTATTTTTTTAGCTTTTTTTAAATACAATTTTTAGCTTTAATTACGTGTTACTTTAAAATTGATTATTTTTTAGCTTTTTTAATACAGTTTTTAACTTTAATTACGTGTTACAATTGATTATTTTAGTTTTTTTAATACAATTTTAAGCTTTAATTACGTGTTACTTTAAAATTGGTTATTTTTAAAAGCAAGTATTAGTTTTTAATTTTCTATTAATTAATTTTTTATACATACAGTAAAATTCTGTATATTTTTTAGCTTTTTTAATACAATTTTTAACTTTAATTACGTGTTACTTTACAATTGATTATTTTTTAGCTTTTTTAATACAATTTTTAGCTTTAATTACGTGTTACTTTACAATTGATTATTTTTAAAAGCACGTATTAGTTTTTAATTTTCTATTAATTAATTTTTTATACGTACAGTAAAATTATATTTTTTAGCTTTTTTAATACAATTTTTAGCTTTAATTACATGTTACTTTACAATTAATTAATTTTTTTGCTTTTTTAATACAATTTTTAGCTTTAATTACGTGTTACTTTACAATTGATTATTTTTTAGCTTTTTTAATACAATTTTTAGCTTTAATTACGTGTTACTTTACAATTGATTATTTTTTAGCTTTTTTAATACAATTTTTAGCTTTAATTACGTGTTACTTTAAAATTGGTTATTTTTAAAAGCACGTATTAGTTTTTAATTTTCTATTAATTAATTTTTTTTATACGTACAGTAAAATAATGTATATTTTTTAGCTTTTTTTAATACAATTTTTAGCTTTAATTACGTGTTACTTTACAATTAATTATTTTTTTAGCTTTTTAAATACAATTTTTAGCTTTAATTACGTGTTACTTTACAATTGATTATTTTTTAGCTTTTTAAATACAATTTTTAGCTTTAATTACGTGTTACTTTACAATTGATTATTTTTTAGCTTTTTTAAATACAATTTTTAGCTTTAATTACGTGTTACTTTACAATTAATTATTTTTTTAGCTTTTTTAAATACAATTTTTAGCTTTAATTACGTGTTACTTTACAATTGATTATTTTTTAGCTTTTTTAATACAATTTTTAGCTTTAATTACGTGTTACTTTACAATTAATTATTTTTAAGCTTTTTTTAAATACAATTTTTAGCTTTAATTACGTGTTACTTTACAATTAATTATTTTTTAGCTTTTTTAATACAATTTTTAGCTTTAATTACGTGTTACTTTACAACTGATTTTTTTTAGCTTTTTAAATACAATTTTTAGCTTTAATTACGTGTTACTTTACAATTAATTATTTTTTAGCTTTTCTTAATACAATTTTTAGCTTTAATTACGTGTTACTTTACAATTAATTATTTTTTAGCTTTTTAAATACAATTTTTAGCTTTAATTACGTGTTACTTTACAATTAATTATTTTTTTAGCTTTTTAAATACAATTTTTAGCTTTAATTACGTGTTACTTTACAATTGATTATTTTTTAGTTTTTTTAATACAATTTTTAGCTTTAATTACGTGTTACTTTAAAATTGATTATTTTTTAGCTTTTTTAATACAGTTTTTAACTTTAATTACGTGTTACAATTGATTATTTTAGTTTTTTTAATACAATTTTAAGCTTTAATTACGTGTTACTTTAAAATTGGTTATTTTTAAAAGCAAGTATTAGTTTTTAATTTTCTATTAATTAATTTTTTATACATACAGTAAAATTCTGTATATTTTTTAGCTTTTTTAATACAATTTTTAACTTTAATTACGTGTTACTTTACAATTAATTTTTTTTTAGCTTTTTTAATACAATTTTTAGCTTTAATTACGTGTTAATTTACAATTGATTATTTTTTAGCTTTTTTAATACAATTTTTAGCTTTAATTACGTGTTACTTTAAAATTGATTATTTTTTTAGCTTTTTTAAATACAATTTTTAGCTTTAATTACGAGTTACTTTACAATTAATTATTTTTAGCTTTTTTAATACAATTTTTAGCTTTAATTACGTGTTACTTTACAATTAATTATTTTTAAAAGCACACATTAGCTTTTAAGTTTCTATTAATTAATTTTTTTATATGTACAGTAAAACTATTTATTATTTTCTCTTTTTTTGGCTTTTTTCTGATTTTTATATTTTATTTATAAATTTTAAAAATATTCTATTTATAAAATTTTAAAAAATAATTTATAATTTATTTATAGTTGTTTACTATGCGGTTTTTTAGCACGCGGCTTTTTGCATCTTTTTTTTTTTGGTGGTTTTTTTGGTGGTTTTTTTTAGTTTTTTTGTTTGTTACTTTTTGGGTTTTTTTGGTTTTTGGGGTTTTTTTTATTTTTTGGGGTTTTTTTGGTGATTTTTTTTCCTCTCTTTGAAAGGGTCACAGCAGCTCACCCGTAGAAGGTCCGGATGGAATCCAGCACAAACTGCACCCCGTATTTCTTACGGACTCGCTGCTTGTGATCCTTCACCACGCTGGCCAGGTACTGGATGTGACCTGTGGGGAGAAAACGTCAGGATTGTCCCAGGGTGTCCGAGGGTCCCGCGTTCTGCCTCACCATCATCTCCAAGGAAACCCCAAGGACACAAGAGTGAGACCCTTGGAGGGACAGGGGGGTTCTGAGACCCCAAAAAACACAGACTGACCTGAGGGGGGTTTTGAGACCCCAAAAAACACAGATTGACCTGAGGGAGGCTCTGAGACCCCAAAAAACACAGACCTGGCTGAGGTGGGCTCTGAGACCCCAAAAAACACAGACCTGGCTGAGGTGGGTTCTCAGACCCCAAAAAAACCAGACCTGGCTGAGGTGGGCTCTGACACCCCAAAAACACAGACCTGGCTGAGGGGGGCTCTGAGACCCCAAAAAACACAGACCTGGCTGAGGGAGGCTCTGACACCCCAAATAACACAGACTTGGCTGAGGGGGGCTCTGAGACCCCAAAAAACACAGACCTGGCTGAGGGGGGCTCTGAGACCCCAAAAACACAGACCTGGCTGAGGGGGGCTCTGAGACCCCAAAAAACACAGACTGACCTGAGGGGGCTCTGAGACCCCAAAAAACACAGACCTGGCTGAGGGGGGTTCTGAGACCCCAAAAACACAGACCTGGCTGAGGGGGCTCTGAGACCCCAAAAAACACAGACCTGGCTGAGGGGGGCTCTGACACCCCAAAAAACACAGACATGGCTGAGGGGGGATCTGAGACCCCAAAAAACACAGATCAGGCTTAGGTGGGCTCTGAAACCCCAAAAACACAGACTGGCCTGGCTGAGAGGGGCCCTGAGACCCCAAAAAACCAGACTTGGCTCAGGTGGGCTCTGAGACCCCAAAAAACACAGACCTGGCTGAGGGGGGCTCTGAGACCCCAAAAGACACAGACCTGGCTGAGGGGGGCTCTGAGACCCCAAAAAAACCAGACTTGGCTGAGGGGGGCTCTGAGACCCCAAAAAACACAGACTGACCTGATGGGGGCTCTGAGACCCCAAAAACACAGACTGACCTGGCTGAGGTGGGATCTGAGACCCCAAAAACACAGACGTGGCTGAGGTGGCTCTGAGACCCCAAAAAACACAGACTGACCTGAGGGGGGTCTGAGACCCCAAAAAACACAGACGTGGCTGAGGTGGCTCTGAGACCCCAAAAACACAGACCTGGCTGAGGTGGCTCTGAGACCCCAAAAACACAGACCTGGCTGAGGGGGGTTCTGAGACCCCAAAAACACAGACTGACCTGGCTGAGGTGGGATCTGAGACCCCAAAAACACAGACCTGGCTGAGGTGGCTCTGAGACCCCAAAAAACACAGACGTGGCTGAGGGGGGCTCTGAGACCCCAAAAAATCACAGACCTGGCTAAGGGGGGCTCTGAGACCCCAAAAAACACAGACCTGGCTGAGGTGGGTTCTGAGACCCCAAAAAACACAGACCTGGCTAAGGGGGGCTCTGAGACCCCAAAAAACACAGACTGACCTGGCTGAGGGGGGACTGAGACCCCCAGAAAACCCCAAGGACACAGAGAGTGAGACCCTTGGAGGGACAGGGGGGCTCTGAGACCCCAAAAAACACAGACCTGGCTGAGGGGGCTCTGAGACCCCAAAAACACAGACCTGGCTCAGGTGGGTTCTGAGACCCCAAAAAACACAGACTGACCTGAGGGGGGTTCTGAGACCCCAAAAACACAGACCTGGCTGAGGGGGTTCTGAGACCCCAAAAACACAGACCTGGCTGAGGGGGTTCTGAGACCCCAAAAACACAGACTGACCTGGCTGAGGGGGGTTCTGAGATCCCAAAAAACACAGACTGGCCTGAGGTGGGCTCTGAGACCCCAAAAAACACAGATCAGGCTGAGCGGGGTTCTGAGACCCCAAGAAAACCCCAAGGACACACAGAGTGAGACCCTTGGAGGGATGGGGGGGCTCTGAGACCCCAAAAAACACAGACCTGGCTGAGGGGGGCTCTGAGACCCCAAAAAACACAGACCTGGCTGAGGGGGGCTCTGAGACCCCAAAATCACAGACCTGGCTGAGGGGGGCTCTGAGACCCCAAAAAACACAGACCTGGCTGAGGGGGGCTCTGAGACCCCAAAAAACACAGACCTGGCTGAGGGGGACTCTGAGACCCCAAGAAAACCCCAAGGACACAGAGAGTGAGACCCTTGGAGGGACAGGGGGGCTCTGAGACCCCAAAAAACACAGACCTGGCTGAGGTGGGATCTGAAACCCCAAAAAACACAGACTGACCTGGCTGAGGGGGGCTCTGAGACCCCAAAAAACACAGACCTGGCTGAGGGGGGCTCTGAGACCCCAAAAAACACAGATTGACCTGGCTGAGGGGGGATCTGAGACCCCAAAAAACACAGACCTGGCTGAGGGGGGCTCTGAGACCCGAAAAACACAGACCTGGCTGAGGTGGGTTCTGAGACCCCAAAAAACACAGACCTGGCTGAGGGAGGATCTGAGACCCCAAAAAACACAGACCTGGCTGAGGTGGGTTCTGAGACCCCAAAAAACACAGACTGACCTGGCTGAGGTGGGTTCTGAGACCCCAAAAAACACAGACCTGGCTGAGGGGGGATCTGAGACCCCAAGAAAACCCCAAGGACACAGAGAGTGAGACCCTTGGAGGGACGGGGGGGCTCTGAGACCCCAAAAAACACTGGTCTGGCTGAGGGGGGTTCTGAGACCCCAAAAAACACAGACCTGGCTGAGGTGGGTTTCTCAGACCCCAAAAAACACAGACCTGGCTGAGGGGGGTTCTGAGACCCCAAAAAACACAGATCTGGCTGAGGGGGGCTCTGAGACCCCAAAAACACAGACCTGGCTGAGGGGGGCTCTGAGACCCCAAAAGACACAGACCTGGCTGAGGGAGGATCTGAGACCCCAAAAACACAGACCTGGCTGAGGGGGGCTCTGAGACCCCAAAAGACACAGACCTGGCTGAGGGAGGATCTGAGACCCCAAAAACACAGACCTGGCTGAGGGGGGCTCTGAGACCCCAAAAAAACCCCAAGGACACAGAGAGTGAGACCCTTGGAGGGACAGGGGGGCTCTGAGACCCCAAAAAACACAGACCTGGCTGAGGGGGGCTCTGAGACCCCAAAAGACACAGACCTGGCTGAGGGAGGATCTGAGACCCCAAAAACACAGACCTGGCTGAGGGGGGCTCTGAGACCCCAAAAAAACCCCAAGGACACAGAGAGTGAGACCCTTGGAGGGACAGGGGGGCTCTGAGACCCCAAAAAACACAGACCTGGCTGAGGGGGGTTCTGAGACCCCAAAAACACAGACCTGGCTGAGGGGGGTTCTGAGACCCCAAAAAACACAGACCTGGCTGAGGGGGGCTCTGAGACCCCAAAAAACACAGACCTGGCTGAGGGGGGTTCTGAGACCCCAAAAAACACCGACCTGGCTGAGGTTGGTTCTGAGACCCCAAAAAACACAGACCTGGCTGAGGGGGTTCTGAGACCCCAAAAAACACAGACCTGGCTGAGGGGGGATCTGAGACCCCAAAAACACAGACCTGGCTGAGGGGGCTCTGAGACCCCAAAAAACACAGACCTGGCTGAGGTGGCTCTGAGACCCCATAAACACAGACCTGGCTGAGGGGGGCTCTGAGACCCCAAAAAACACAGACCTGGCTGAGGGGGGCTCTGAGACCCCAAAAAACACAGACTGACCTGAGGGGGTTCTGAGACCCCAAAAAACACAGACCTGGCTGAGGTGGCTCTGAAACCCCATAAACACAGACCTGGCTGAGGGGGGCTCTGAGACCCCAAAAACACAGACCTGGCTGAGGGGGGCTCTGAGACCCCAAAACACAGACTGGCCTGGCTGAGGGGGGTTCTGAGACCCCAAAAAACACAGACCTGGCTGAGGGGGGCTCTGAGACCCCAAGAAAACCCCAAGGACACACAGAGTGAGACCCTTGGAGGGACAGGGGGGTTCTGAGACCCCAAAAAACACAGACCTGGCTGAGGGGGGATCTGAGACCCCAAAAAACACGGACTGGCCTGGCTGAGGGGGCTCTGAGACCCCAAAAAACACAGACCTGGCTGAGGGGGGCTCTGACACCCCAAAAAACACAGACCTGGCTGAGCGGGGTTCTGAGACCCCAAGAAAACCCCAAGGACACAGAGAGTGAGACCCTTGGAGGGACAGGGGGGCTCTGAGACCCCAAAAACACAGACCTGGCTGAGGGGGGCTCTGAGACCCCAAAAAACACAGACCTGGCTGAGGGGGGTTCTGAGACCCCAAAAACACAGACCTGGCTGAGGTGGGTCTGAGACCCCAAAAAACACAGACTGACCTGGCTGAGAGGGGCCCTGAGACCCCAAAAAAACCAGACTTGGCTCAGGTGGGCTCTGAGACCCCAAAAAACACAGACCTGGCTGAAGTGGGCTCTGAGACCCCAAAAGACACAGACCTGGCTGAGGGGGCTCTGAGACCCCAAAAGACACAGACCTGGCTGAGGGGGGCTCTGAGACCCCAAAAAAACCAGACTTGGCTGAGGGGGGCTCTGAGACCCCAAAAAACACAGACTGACCTGAGGGGGGCTCTGAGACCCCAAAAACACAGACGTGGCTGAGGGGGGCTCTGAGACCCCAAAAAAACACAGACCTGGCTGAGGGGGTTCTGAGACCCCAAAAACACAGACCTGGCTGAGGGGGGCTCTGAGACCCCAAAAACACAGACGTGGCTGAGGGGGGCTCTGAGACCCCAAAAAAACACAGACGTGGCTGAGGGGGGTTCTGAGACCCCAAAAACACAGACCTGGCTGAGGGGGGCCCTGAGACCCCAAAAAAACCAGACTTGGCTCAGGTGGGCTCTGAGACCCCAAAAAACACAGACCTGGCTGAAGTGGGCTCTGAGACCCCAAAAGACACAGACCTGGCTGAGGGGGGCTCTGAGACCCCAAAAGACACAGACCTGGCTGAGGGGGGCTCTGAGACCCCAAAAAAACCAGACTTGGCTGAGGGGGGCTCTGAGACCCCAAAAAACACAGACTGACCTGAGGGGGGCTCTGAGACCCCAAAAACACAGACGTGGCTGAGGGGGGCTCTGAGACCCCAAAAAAACACAGACCTGGCTGAGGGGGGATCTGAGACCCCAAAAAACACAGACCTGGCTGAGGGGGGCTCTGAGACCCCAAAAACACAGACTGGCCTGGCTGAGGTGGCTCTGAGACCCCAAAAAACACAGACCTGGCTGAGGTGGGATCTGACACCCCAAAAAACACAGACTTGGCTGAGGGGGCTCTGAGACCCCAAAAAACACAGACTGACCTGGCTGAGGGGGGCTCTGAGACCCCAAAAACACAGACCTGGCTGAGGGGGGATCTGAGACCCCAAAAAACACAGACCTGGCTGAGGGGGGATCTGAGACCCCAAAAACACAGACCTGGCTGAGGGGGGCTCTGAGACCCCAAAAAACACAACTCTTGCTTTAAAAAACACCCTAAAGCCTTGTTAATACGAGTGCTTATTTTTGGAGAATATAAAACCTATAAGTGAAATAAAATTTAAATCAAGTTTCGATGTCCAAGATGCTGAGCTTTATCCACTGAACAACTGCAAAACAATTGTTAACAAAGGTTAAACAATTAAATTAATTAATTAAACAATTCCTCTCCTCACCAAGAGCCCAAGGGTCAGAGCAGACCCTGCTGGCTCTGCAGGAAGGGTCAAAAAGTCGTTTTTAGGGTTTAAAATATAACATAAATAGGGTAATGTAATGATTCTTATAGGCTGTGTGTAAATGCTGTAGGATTTGTAGTTTTTAGGGTTTAAAATATAACATAAATAGGGTAATGTGGTGATTCTTATAGGCTGTGTGTAAATGTTGTAGGATTTGTAGTTTTTAGGGTTTAAAATATAACATAAATAGGGTAATGTGGTGATTCTTATAGGCTGTGTGTAAATGTTGTAGGATTTGTAGTTTTTAGGGTTTAAAATATAACATAAATAGGGTAATGTAATGATTCTTATAGGGTGTGTGTAAATGCTGTAGGATTTGTAGTTTTTAGGGTTTAAAATATAACATAAATATGGTCATGTAATGATTCTTATAGGCTGTATGGAAATGGTGTAGGATTTGTAGTTTTTAGGGTTTAAAATATAACATAAATATGGTCATGTAATGATTCTTATAGGGTGTGTGTAAATTCTATAGGATTTGTAGTTTTTAGGGTTTAAAATATAACATAAATAGGGTAATGTAATGATATAGGCTGTGTGTTACATACAGTCTATAAGAACAGGTCCTCCCTATAAGCAGGGAGGTCACTCTGCCCCTGCACTCGGCTCTGGTGAGGCCACACCTGGAGTGCTGTGTCCAGTTCAGGATGGACACTGAGTGCTGTGTCCAGTTCAGGATGGACACTCAGTGCTGTGTCCAGTTCAGGATGGACACTGAGTGCTGTGTCCAGTTCAGGATGGACACTCAGTGCTGTGTCCAGTTCAGGATGGACACTGAGTGCTGTGTCCAGTTCAGTTTAGGATGGACACTGAGTGCTGTGTCCAGTTCAGGATGGACACTGAGTGCTGTGTCCAGTTCAAGATGGACACTGAGTGCTGTGTCCAGTTCAAGATGGACACTCAGTGCTGTGTCCAGTTCAAGATGGACACTCAGTGCTGTGTCCAGTTTAGGATGGACACTCAGTGCTGTGTCCAGTTGTGTCCCCTCAGTTCAGGATGGACATTGAGTGCTGTGTCCAGTTCAGGATGGACACTCAGTGCTGTGTCCAGTTAAGGATGGACACTCAGTGCTGTGTCCAGTTGTGTCCCCTCAGTTCAGGATGGACACTCAGTGCTGTGTCCAGTTCTGTCCCTCAGTTCAGGATGAACACTCAGTGTTGTGTCCAGTTTGGGATGGACACTGAGTGCTGTGTCCAGTTCAGGATGGACACTGAGTGCTGTGTCCAGCTCTGTCCCTCAGTTCAGGATGGACACTGAGTGCTGTGTCCAGTTCAGGATGGACACTCAGTGCTGTGTCCAGCTCTGGCCCTCAGTTCAGGGTGGACACTGAGTGCTGTGTCCAGTTTAGGGTGGACACTGAGTGCTGTGTCCAGTTTAGGATGGACACTCAGTGCTGTGTCCAGCTCTGGCCCCTCAGGACATTCAGGAGGGACAGAGGGGACACGAGGCTGGTGAGGGGCTGGGAACACAAACCCTGTGAGGAACGGCTGAGGGAGCTGGGCTTGTTCAGCCTGGAGAAAAGGAGACTCAGGGGTGCCCTCATCACTCTCCACTGTGAATTCTGTGAATTCTGTGACTCTGTGATTCTGTGACTCTGTGAATTGTCATTCTGTGTGATTCTATGATTCTGTGATTCCATGAATTCTGTGACCCTGTGAATTCTGTGGGTTTGTGATTCTGTGATTCTGTGAATTCTGTGAATTCTATGAATTCTGTGATTCTGTGAATTCTGTGATTGTGAATTCTGTGATTCTGTGAATTCTGAGAATTCTGTGAATTCTGTGATTCTGTGTGATTCTGTGACTGTGAATTCTGTGATTGTGAATTCTGAGAATTCTGTGAATTCTGTGGATTCTGTGAATTCTGTGAATTCTGTGGATTCTGTGAATTCTGTGGATTCTGTGAATTCTGTAAATTCTGTGATTCTATGAATTCTGTGATTCTGTGAATTCTGTAAATTCTGTGATTCTGTGAATTCTGTAAATTCTGTGAATTCTGGGATTCTGTGAATTCTGTGATTCTGCGATTGTGTGAATTCTGTGATTCTGTGAATTCTGTGATTCTGTGAATTCTGTGATTATGTGAATTATGTGGATTATGTGAATTCTGTGAATTCTGTGGTTTTATGAATTCTGTGAATTCTGTGATTCTGTGAATTCTGTGTGATTCTGTGACTGTGAATTCTGTGAATTCTGTGAATTCTGAGAATTCTGAGAATTCTGAGAATTCTGTGATTCTGTGAATTCTGTGTGATTCTGTGACTGTGAATTCTGTGAATTCTGTGAATTCTGAGAATTCTGAGAATTCTGTGATTCTGTGAATTCTGTGATTTCTGTGATTCTGTGAATTCTGTGATTCTGCAATTCTATGAATTCTGTGACTCTGTGATTGTGTGAATTCTGTGAATTCTCTGAATTCTGTGAATTCTGTGAATTCTGTGATTCTGTGAATTCTGTGGTTTTATGAATTCTGTGAATTCTGTGATTCTGTGAATTCTGAGAATTCTGTGAATTCTGCAATTCTGTGATTCTGTGAATTCTGTAAATTCTGAGAATTCTGTGATTCTGTGAATTCTGCAAATTCTGTGATTCTGTGAATTATATGAATTCTGTGATTCTGCAATTCTATGAATTCTGTGATTCTGTGAATTATATGAATTCTGTGATTCTGTGATTCTGCAATTCTATGAATTCTGTGATTATGTGGATTATGTGAATTCTGTGATTCTGTGAATTCTGCAATTCTGTTAATCTGCAATTCTGTGATCGATTTCTGTGATTCTGTGATTGATTCTGTGAATTCTGTGATTCTGTGTGATTCTGCAATTCTGTGATTGTATGAATTCTGTGAATTCTGTGACTCTATGAATTCTGTGACCCTGTGAATTCCGTGAATTCTGTGGTTCTGTAAATTCTGTGATTAGGGGACCATGCCAGCAGGGTTGGGACATTCCCAGGACATTCCCAGCTCCCACCTAAGCGCACGGCGAAGTCGCTGCTGCTCCAGACGTGGAAGTCGAAGAGGAGGTGTTGGTAGAGCAGGTGCAGCAGGAGCCCGCTGCCCTCGGACGCCACCTGCTCCAGGAGGATCTGCGAGGCCACCAGGGCGCTCATGTCCAGCAGCGTGCCAGGAACCTGCCAGGGGGATGGGGGTGAGGCTGCCTGGGTGTCCTTCCCTTGAGGGTCCACCCTTGGGTGCCCTCGGAATCCACCCTTGGGTGTCCTTCCCTCAGGAGCCACCCCTGGGTGTCCTTCCTTCCCTCAAGAATCTACCCATGAGTGCCCTTCCTTCCTTCAGGATCCACCCATGGGTGCCCTTCCCTCAAGGATCCACCCCTTGATGCCCTTCCCTTGAGGATCCTCCCATAGGTGCCCTTCCCTCAGGATCCACCTCTGGGTGCCCTCCCTTCCCTTGGGATCCACCCCTGGCTCCCTTTCCCTGGGGATTCACCCCTGGGTGCCCTCCCTTCCTTCAGGATCCACCCCTGGGTGCCCTTCCCTTGGGATCCACCCCTGGGTGCCCCTGGGATCCACCCCTGGCCGCCCTTCCTTCCCTCGGGATCCACCCCTGGCTGCCCTTGGGATCCACCCTTGGGTGCCCTTCCCTCAGGATCCACCCCTGAGTGCCCTTCCTTCCCTTGGCATCCACCCTTGGATGCCCTTCCTTCCTTCGAGGATACACCCTTGGGTGCTCTTCCTTCCCTCAGGATCCAGCCCTGGGTGCCCTTGGGATCCACCCCTGAGTGCCTTTCCTTCCCTCAAGGATCCACCTCTGGGTTCCCTCGAGGATCCACCCCCAGGTGCCCCCAGGATCAACCCCTGGGTGCTCTTCAGATCCACCCCTGGGTGTCCTCCCTTCCCTCAAGGATCTACCCCTGGGATCCCTGGGTGCCTTTCCCTCAAGGATTCACCCTTGGCTGCTCTTCCTTCCCTCGAGGATCCACCCCTGGGTGCCCTCCCTTCCCTTGGGATCCACCCCTGGCTCCCTTTCCCTGGGGATTCACCCCTGGGTGCCCTCCCTTCCTTCAGGATCCACCCCTGGGTGCCCTTCCTTCCCTTGGGATCCACCCCTGGGTGCCCTTGGGATCCACCCGTGGCTGCCATTCCCTCAGGATCCATCCTTGGGTGCCCTCAGGATCCACCCCTGGGTATCGACCCTTCCCTCGAGTATCCACCCCTGGGTGCCCTTCCTTCCTTCAAGGATCCACCCATGGCTGCCCTTCCTTCCCTCAGAATCCACCCCTGGGTGCCCTTCCTTCACTCGAGGATCCACCCATGGCTGCCCTTCCCTCAGAATCCACCCCTGGGTGCTCTTCCCTCCCTCAGGATCCACCCTGGGTGCCCCTCCCTTGGGATCCACCCCTCAGGAAGTGCCCGGAGCGCAGGGTGGGGTTTTGGGGTGCACAGGGTGGGGATTTGGGGAGCACAGGGTGAGGTTTTGGAGTGATCAGGTGGGGTTTTGGGGAACACAGGGTGGGGTTTTGGGGAGCACAGGGGATTTGGGGAGCACAGGGTGGGGATTTGGGGTGCCCAGGTTTGGGTTTTGGGGTGCACAGGGTGGGGATTTGGGGAGCACAGGGTGGGGATTTGGGGTGCACAGGGTGAGGTTTTTGGGGTGCACAGGGTGAGGTTTTTGGGGTGCACAGATTTGGGTTTTGGGGAGCACAGGGTGGGGATTTGGGGTTCACAGGATGCGGATTTGGGGTGCACAGGGTGGGGATTTGGGGAGTGCAGGCTGGGGTTTTTTGGGAGCACAGGTTTGGGTTTTGGGGTGCACAGGGTGGGGATTTGGGGTTCACAGGGTGGGGATTTTGGGTGCGCAGGGTGCGGATTTGGGGTTCACAGGATGCCGATTTGGGGTGCACAGGGTGGGGATTTGGGGAGTGCAGGCTGGGGTTTTTCGGGAGCACAGGTTTGGGTTTTGGGGTGCACAGGGTGGGGATTTGGGGTTCACAGGGTGCGGATTTGGGGAGCACAGGGTGCGGATTTGGGGTGGATTTGGGGTGCACAGGGTGGGGATTTGGGGTTCACAGGGTGCGGATTTGGGGAGCACAGGTTTGGGTTTTGGGGAGCACAGGGTCGGGATTTGGGGTTCACAGGGTGCGGTTTTGGGGAGCACAGGGTGGGAATTTGGGGTTCACAGCGTGCGGATTTGGGGTGCTCAGGGTGGGGTTTTGGGGTGCACAGGGTGGGGTTTTGGGGTGCTCAGGGTGCGGATTTGGGGTGCTCAGGGTGGGGTTTTGGGGTGCTCAGGGTGGGGTTTTGGGGTGCCAGCCCCACCTGGTGCAGCAGCGCCCCGATAATGGCCGGCCCATGGCACTGCACGAGGCTCTCCTGGTTCACCGTGTGGTGCCTCAGGAAATTCTTCAGCAGCAGCAGGAAAGCGGCCACGCTGTTCCTCTCCAGCCTGGTCTCTGCACCAGGGGGGATCTGTGAGCCCTGAGCCCACCCAAATCCTGTCCTGGAGCTCTCAATCCAAACTTTTCACCCCTGAGCCCACCCAAATCCCACCCTGGAGCTCTCCCCAAACTTTTCACCCCTGAGCCCACCCAAATCCCACCCTGGAGCTCTCAATCCAAACTTTTCACCCCTGAGCCCACCCAAATCCCACCCTGGAGCTCTCAATTCAAACTTTTCACCTCTGAGCCCACCCAAACCCTGTCCTGGAGCTCTCCCCAAACTTTTCACCTCTGGGCCCACCCAAACCCCGTCCTGGAGCTCTCCCCAAAATTTTCACACCTTCTCCTGCTCTCTGCAGGGCACTGAGGGATCTGTGAGCCCTGAGCCCACCCAAACCCCACCCTGGAGCTCTCCCCAAATTTTCACCCCTGAGCCCACCCAAACCCCACCCTGGAGCTCTCAATCCAAACTTTTCACCCCTGAGCCCACCCAAATCCCACCCTGGAGCTCCCAATCCAAACTTTTCACCCCTGAGCCCACCCAAATCCCAACCTGGAGCTCTCCCCAAACTTTTCACCCCTGAGCCCACCCAAATCCAATCGTGGAGCTCTCCCAAAAATTTTCACACCTGAACCCACCCAAATCCTGTCCTGCAGCTCTCAATCCAAACTTTTCACCCCTGAGCCCACCCAAACCCCGACCTGGAGCTCTCAATCCAAACTTTTCACCCCTGAGCCCACCCAAACCCACTCTGGAGCTCTCAATCCAAACTTTTCACCCCTGAGCCACCCAAACCCGACCTGGAGCTCTCAATCCAAACTTTTCACCCCTGAGCCCACCCAAACCCCACTCTGGAGCTCTCAATCCAAACTTTTCACCCCTGGGCCACCCAAACCCCGTCCTGGAGCTCTCCCCAAAATTTTCACCCCTGAGCCCACCCAAATCACCCTGGAGCTCTCCCCAAACTTTTCACCCTGAGCCCACCCAAATCCCACCTGGAGCTCTCCCCAAACTTTTCACCCCTGAGCCCACCCAAACCCCGACCTGGAGCTCTCAATCCAAACTTTTCACCCTGAGCCCACCCAAATCCCACCCTGGAGCTCCCAATCAAACTTTTCACCCATTTTCCTGCTCTCTGCAGGGCACTGGGGGATCTGTGGAGCCCTGAGCCCACCCAAATCCCATGCTGGAGCTCTCTCCCCAAACTTTTCACCCCTGAGCCCACCCAAACCCCGTCCTGGAGCTCTCCCCCAAACTTTTCACCCATTTTCCTGCTCTCTGCAGGGCACTGAGGGAAACCTGTGAGCCCTAAGCCCACAAACCCCATCCTAGAGCTGTCCCCAAACTTTTCACCCTGATCCCACCCAAATCCCACCCTGGAGCTCTCCCAAACTTTTCACCCCTGAGCCCACCCAAACCCCGTCCTGGAGCTCCCAATCCAAACTTTTCACCCCTGAGCCCAACCAAATCCCACCCTGGGAGCTTCTCTCCAAACTTTTCACCCCTTCTCCTGCTCTCTGCAGGGCACAGGGGGAAACCTGTGAGCCCTGAGCCACCCAAAACCACCTGGAGCTCTCTCCAAACTTTTCACCCCTGAGCCCACCCAACCCCCGTCTGGAGTCTCCCCAAACTTTTCACCCCTTCTCCTGCTCTCTGCAGGGTTTCTTATCTCTGGGGCAGGGTTTGTTATCTGTGGGGCAGGGTTTTGTTATCTCGGGGCAGGGTTTGTTATCTCTGGGCAGGGTTTGTTATCTCTGGGGCAGGGTTTGTTATCTCTGGGGCAGGTTTGTTATCTGTGGGGCAGTGTTTGTTATCTCTGGGGCAGGGTTTGTTATCTCTGGGGCAGGGTTTGTTTTTGGGGCGGGTTTGTTCTGGGGCAGTGTTTTGTTATCTCTGGGGCGGGTTTGTTTCTCTGGGGCAGGGTTTGTTATCTCGGGGCAGGGTTTGTTATCTCTGTCACCACCCATCCATCCTCCAGGGGATATCTGCTGATAATGGGCCATGATGTCACCAATGACATCACACATGACATCATCAGGGATATCTGCTGATAATGGGCCATGCAGGCTCACCAATGACATCACACATGACATCATCTGGGATATCTGCTGATAATGGGCCATGATGTCACCAATGACATCACACATGACATCATCGGGGATATCTGCTGATAATTTGCCATGATGTCACCAATGACGTCACACATGACATCATCCCATTGGGAGATGCTCCACCCAGTGTGGGCGGAGCCAACCGTTCCCACCTGGATAAAAACTGAGGCTCAGGAACAGCTGGGATTTGGTTTTTCCACCAGAGGAGGACCAGACCCATCTCAGCACCACTGGACTTTTCCTACTCCATTATCTGCACCCCACAGAACTCATCTGGGATTTATTTGGGCTGCTCCCAACACCCACAGGGGGTCAGGTCAGATCCCTGACCCTGTCAGGGTTTTCCCAGGATTTTTGTTTTGCTTGATTGTCTTTGTACCTCTGCATTTGTATTTTGTTTTGTTGTTGTTTTTATTCCTATTAAAGAACTGTTGCTCCTATTCCCATATCTTTGCCTGAAAGCCCCTAATTGCAAATATAATTATTTGCAATATAATTATAATAATTATAATATAATAATAATAAATAATATTATAATTGTAATTATAATTATAATTTTTATATATAATATAATATAATATAAAATAATATAATATGATTATAATTATAACTTTTATATATAATATAATATAATATAAAATAAAATAATATAATATAATTATAATTATATAATTATATAATATTATATAAGTAGATATATTATATAATTATATACAATTATATATAATTATATATTATATTCTATTTATATTATATTTTATTATATTATTATATTTATATTATATTTAATACAAATTTAATTTATATTGAAATATATAATTTAATATAAATATAACATTTAAATATTTATTATATATAATAAATATTAATATATAAAAATATATTTTTAGATTATATTATGTATATTATTATATATATAATAGATAAAAATATATAATTTAATAATGTATGTTACTATATTATATTATATTATATTATATGTATAATTATATATATATATATATAAATATAATTAAAATTATAGTTATAATTATAATTATAATTATTAAGAGGGGAGGGGGGTGACATTCTCCATTCCCAGGGAAGCTCCAGCTTTCCCTGGCACACACCTTTTTTCCAACCCCCATTCCTGGAGCCACCCTGAGCTTCCCAAAATTGTTTTTTTTGTCACTAACTGGGTCAGAACAACATCCCAAACA
>JAJEOU010000373.1:52489566-52559787 GCA_021534815.1 Acrocephalus arundinaceus | reverse complement strand
GAGCGCCCAGGGATGTGGGACACCCGGAGAGCCCGGATTTGGGGGTGCCAACACCCACCCCAAATAAATTTTTGTAGTTCCGGAGTTGTTGGGGGTGCAGGATCCGGAAAAGGGGGCACCCCGGGGTGCTCCGGGATCGGGGTGACACCAGGGTGGCATTTTGGGGTGCTCAGGTTTTGGGGTGACCCCAAGGTGCCACTTTGGGTCCTCAGAGTTTGGGGTGACCCCAAGGTGGCGCTTTGGGGTTCTCAGGTTTTGGGGTGACCCCAAGGTGTCACTCTGAGGTGCACAGGGACATGGATGACCCCAGGGTGGCACTTTGGGGTCCTCAGAGTTTGGGGTGACCCCAGGGTGCTGCATCGGGGTGTGGGGTTCCCCAAGGTGTCACTCTGGAGTGCTCAGGGACTTGGGTGACCCCAGGGTGGCACTTTGGGGTCCTCGGGGATTGGGGTGACCCCAAGGTGCTGCATCAGTGACCCCAAGGTTTCACTCTGGGGTGCTGAAGGACTTGGGGTGACCCCAGGGATGTGGGACACCCGGGGGAGGCGGATTTGGGGGTGCCACCCCCACCCCAAAAGTTTTTTGTAGTTCCGGAGTTGTTGGGGTGCAGGATCCCGGAAAAGGGGGCACCCCGGGGTGCTCGGGGATTGGGGTGACACCAGGGTGGCATTTTGGGGTGCTCAGGACTTGGGGTGACCCCAAAGTGTCACTTTGGGGCCCTCAGGTTTTGGGGTGACCCCAGGGATGTGGGACACCTGGGGCAGGCGGATTTGGGGGTGCCACCCCCACCCCAAATAAATTTTTGTAGTTCCGGAGTTGTTGGGGGTGCAGGATCCCGGAAAAGGGGGGCACCCCGGGGTGCTCGGGGATTGGGGTGACACCAGGGTGGCATTTTGGGGTGCACAGGGATTGGGTGACCCCAGGGTGGCACTTTGGGGTCCTCGGGGATTGGGGTGACCCCAAAATGGATTCGTTGGTGATCCCAAGGTGTCACTCTGGGGTGCTCAGGTTTTGGGGTGACCCCAAGGTGTCACTTTGGGGTCCTCAGGGATTGGGGTCACCCCAGGGTGGCACAATGGGGTGCACAGGAATGTGGGTGACCCCAGGGTGCTGCATCGGGGTGTGGGGGTCCCCAAGGTGTCACTCTGGGGTGCTCGGGGATTGGGGTGACCCCAGGGTGTAACTTTGGGGTCCTCAGGTTTTGGGGTGACCCCAGGGATGTGGGACACCCGGGGGAGGTGGATTTGGGGGACCCACCCCAAAATTTTTTTGTAGTTCCGGAGTTGTTGGGGGTGCGGGATCCTGGAAAAGGGGGGCACCCCAGGGTGCTCGGGGATTGGGGTGACACCAGGGTGGCATTTTGGGGTCCTCAGAGTTTGGGGTGACCCCAAGGTGCCACTCTGGGGTGCCCAGGGCTCTGTGTGACCCCAAGGTGCCACCTCAGGGTGCTCAGGCTGTGGTGGGGGTGCCCAGCCTGGGTGAGTCCCCCCTGGCCCCTGTGTCCATGTGTCCCTCTGTCCCTTGTTTGGCTGTCCTGGGCTATGATTGGCTGCAGTGACAGGTGCTCTCTGAGCTGATTGGCTGGTGAGTTCCACTGGTTGGGCTGTGCTGGGCCCTGATTGGCTGCAGGGACAGGTGCTCTGTGAGCTGATTGGCCGGTGAGTCCGACAGGTGTGGCTGTGCTGGGCTCTGATTGGCTCAGCTCCTCCAGAGGTTGTGCAGCTCAGGCTGCTGATTGGTCAGTGAGTGCGCAGGTAGTGCTGTGCTGAGCTCTGATTGGCTGGTGAGTCCCACTGTTTTGGCTGTGCTGGGCCCTTATTGGCTGCAGGACAGGTGTTCTGCGAGCTCATTGGCCGGTGCGTCTCACTGGTCATACTATGCTGGGCTCTGATTGGCTCACCACCTCCACAGGTTGTGCAGCTCTGGCTGCTGATTGGTCAGTGAGTGCACAGGTAGTGCTGTCCTGGGTTCTGATTGGCCGGTGAGTCCTACTGGTTTGGCTGTGCTGGGCCTTGATTGGCTGCAGGGACAGGTGCTCTGAGAGCTGATTGGCTGGTGAATCCCACCAGTTTGGCTGTACTGGGCTCTGATTGGCTCAGCACCTCCAAAGGTTGTGCAGCTCTGGCTGCTGATTGGTCGGTGATTCCGCAGGTAGTGCTGTGCTGGCCTCTGATTGGTCAGAGGTTTCACAGGCTGTGCGATTCTGTGCCGTGATTGGTCAGAGGCTCCTAGGGGGCTTGTGACAGGGCTAAGTGGGCGGGGCGGGTTTCTCTGGCTGTGATTGGCCGATCTCTGCGGGGCTGGGCCGTGATTGGCTGCCAGCCCCAGCCCCGCCCTCCCTTGCAGAAGGACCCGTCCTACCTGCACCAATGGCTGGAGGCGTTCGTGAATTCCTTCGAGAGGGCCCTGGGGCTGGGGCTGGACTCGCTGGAGCCCCGAAGGTGGGACCCCAAAAATGGGGGGACCCCAAACATCCCTGAGTGACCCCAAACATCCCTGAGTGACCCCAAACCCTCTGAGTGACCCCAAACCCTCCCGAGTGACCCCAAACCCTCCTGAGTGACCCCAAACCCTCCTGAGTGACCCCAAACATCCCTGAGTGACCCCAAACCCCCTGAGTGACCCCAAACCCCCTGAGTGACCCCAAACCCTCCTGAGTGACCCAAAACCCTCTGAGTGACCCAAACATCCCTGAGTGACCCAAACATCCCTGAGTGACCCAAACCCTCTGAGTGACCCAAACCCCTGAGTGACCCCAAACCCTCCTGAGTGACCCAAACCCTCTGAGTGACCCCAAACATCCCTGAGTGACCCCAAACATCCCTGAGTGACCCAAACCCCTCTGAGTGACCCCAAACCCTCTGAGTGACCCCAAACATCCCTGAGTGACCCCAAACCCCCTGAGTGACCCCAAACCCCCTGAGTGACCCCAAACATCCCTGAGTGACCCAAACCCCCTGAGTGACCCCAAACCTGAGTGACCCCAAACATCCCTGGTGACGCCCAAAACCTCCTGAGTGACCCAAAACCCCTGTGACCCCAAACATCCCTGAGTGACCCCAAAACCCTCTGAGTGACCCCAAACCCTCCTGAGTGACCCCAAACCCTCCCTGAGTGACCCAAAACCCCCCTGAGTGACCCCAAACCCTCTGAGTGACGCCAAACAACCATCCCTGGAGTGACCCAAATCACAATACACCCTAGGTGACCCAAACCATCCCTGATCGAACCCAAACCGTCGAGTGATCTCCCAAACATGGCGCAGCTGAAGCCAAGTCGGTGGCATAGCCCGACAACCTCATAGTGACAAATTGATCCATTCGGGTACCCCATCTCCGAGTGACCCCAAACCCTCATGAGTGACCCCAAAACTTCCCCTGAGTGACTGTTGTACTTGCATCCAGAGATCTATGTATTGGTCGGCCGTCACTACGGTGCTGGAGTGTCGACCCCCAGATCACACTCGATGTTGGCTGCTGAGATCTTGCCAGACTCGCGTAATGGGACATCAGGATGGCCGAGTGACCCCAAACCCCCCTGAGGACCCCAAACCCCCTTGATGACCCTAAACACTCCTGAGTGACCAAACCGCGCCTGAGTGACCCCAAACATTCCCTGAGGCCAAGTGAGTGCCCCAGATCATCCCTGAGTGACCCCCTAAAAATACCCTCGAGTGACACCCAAGACCCCGCGGCTGTGAGTGACCCCAAAATCTCCTGAGTGACCCCAAAACCCCCAATGAGTGACCCAAACAGCCCTGAGTGATCCCCCAAACACGTCTCAGTGCCGGTTCACAGCGCCTTGAGTGACACCCCAAACAGCCCTGAGCCTGTAAGGCAGGGACCCACAAGGGTTAGCCGCGAATCTGTGGAGGAGTGACCTCGCCAAAGCCTCTATGAGCTTTGACCCCACAACCCCTATGACCCATCGCTCCTCGAGCTGACCAATCGAAGTGTTCCGCCAAACCCTCCTCTGAGTGGACCGGCGCAAACTATCCCCGTGGAGTGCGGCCCAAAACACCTCTGAGTGACCCCCAACCGCTCCTGTGAGATGACGCCGCAAACCCTCCTGAGTGAGCCCAAGAGAGCGATCCTCTGAGTGACCCCAAACCCCCTGAGTGACCCACACACCCTCTGAGTGACCCCAAACATCCGCCCTGAAGTGACCCCAAAGTACCCTCTCCTGAGTGACCCCAAACCCTCTGAGTGACCCGCACGATGACCCAAACTCCTGAGTGACCCACCCCAGACCAACTTTCTGACCCAACTCTGAGTGACCCCAAACCCATCCTGAGTGACCCCAAACAATCGCTCGAGTGACCCACGAAAGACCCCTCTGAGTGACCTTCCAAATTCTGAGAACCCACCCCCCTGAGTGATCCCCAAACCCTCTGAGTGACCCCAAAACCCCCTGAGTGTACCCCAAACATTTCTGAGTGACCCCAACTCCCCGAGTGACCCACGGAGAAACGCCTCTGAAAGGTGATCCCCAAACGCCCTTTCTGAGTGGACCCCAACATCCTTTGAGTTCCGAACCTCCACCGCGAAACAGGGATGGGCTCTCTTGTGGGAGGTCTGAGCCACACTAAAAGGCAGGGTTCTTTGTGGAGAGAGGGTCTACTGCAGGGGGATACGTCTTCCAAGGGGTACTCAGGAGGTTTGTCACTCAGGCGCGGGTTTGGTGCGGTCAACTCAGGGATGTTTGGGGTCACTCAGGGGGGTTTTGGGTCACTCAGGGTTTGGGGTCTAACTAGCGATGTCTTGGTGGTCACGTACAGGGTAGGGTTTGGAGGCGGCTCCACTCAGAAACAAGGGTTTTTGGGGTCCACTTCCCTGAGGAGGGGAGATTTGTTGTGGGGGATCCACTCAGGCCGCATGTTTCTCGGGGACCACTCAGAGGAGTTTTGGGGTCACTCAGAGAGGGTTTTGGGGTTCTAATCTTCACAGGGGCGTCTTGTGGGGTCACATCAGGAGGGTTTTTGTTGGAGATCACCCCCAAACATCAGGGCATGCCCTGAGTGGACCCCAAACATCCCTTGAGTGATCGGGGTCACCCCAAAACCCGAGGACCCCAAAGTGCCACCTCGGGGTCACCCCAAAACCTGAGCACCCCAAAATGCCACTCTGAGGTCACCCTAAAACCTGAGAACCCCAAAGTGCCACCTTGGGGTCACCCCAATTTTTGAGGACCCCAAAGTGCCACCTTGGGGCACCAGTTCAGCACCCTGGGGTCACCCCAATCCCCAAGGACCCAGAGTGACACTTTGGGGTCACCCCAAAACCTGAGGACCCCAGAGTGACACCCTGGGGTTCCCCCCATTCCTGAGGACCCCAAAGTGCCACCCTGGTGTCACCCCAATCCCCGAGCACCCCGGGGTGCCCCCCTTTTCCGGGATCCTGCACCCCCAACAACTCCAGAACTACAAAAATTTATTTGGGGTGGGGGTGGCACCCCCAAATCTGCCGGTCCTGGGTGTCCCACATCCCTGGGGTCACCCCAAGTCCTTCAGCACCCCAGAGTGAAACCTTGGGGTCACTGATGCAGCACCTTGGGGTCACCCCAATCCCCGAGGACCCCAAAGTGCCACCCTGGGGTCACCCCAATTCCTGAGCACCCCATTGTGCCACCTTGGGGTCACCCCAATTTTTGAGAACCCCAGAGTGACACCCTGGGGTCACCAATGCAGCACCCTGGGGTCACCCCAATCCCCAAGGACCCAGAGTGACACTTTGGGGTCACCCCATCCCCGAGCACCCCAAAATGCCACCCTGGTGTCACCCCAATCCCGGAGCACCCCGGGGTGCCCCCCTTTTCCGGGATCCTGCACCCCCAACAACTCCGGAACTACAAAAATTTATTTGGGGTGGGTGTGGCACCCCCAAATCCGCCTCCCCCGGGTGTCCCACATCCCTGGGGTCACCCCAAAACCTGAGAACCCCAAAATGCCACTCTGGGGTCACCCTAAAACCTGAGAACCCCAAAGTGCCACCTTGGGGTCACCCCAATTTTTGAGGACCCCAAAGTGCCACCTTGGGGCACCAGTTCAGCACCCTGGGGTCACCCCAATCCCCAAGGACCCAGAGTGACACTTTGGGGTCACCCCAAAACCTGAGGACCCCAGAGTGACACCCTGGGGTTCCCCCCATTCCTGAGGACCCCAAAGTGCCACCCTGGTGTCACCCCAATCCCCGAGCACCCCGGGGTGCCCCCCTTTTCCGGGATCCTGCACCCCCAACAACTCCGGAGCTACAGAAATTTATTTGGGGTGGGTGTGGCACCCCCAAATCCGCCTGCCCCGGGTGTCCCACATCCCTGGGGTCACCCCAAAACCTGAGGGACCCAGAGTGCCACCTCGGGGTCACCCCAAAACCTGAGCACCCCAAAATGCAACTCTGGGGTCACCCCAAAACCTGAGAACCCCAAAGTGCCACCTTGGGGTCACCCCAATTTTTGAGGACCCCAAAGTGCCACCTTGGGGCACCAGTTCAGCACCCTGGGGTCACCCCAATCCCCAAGGACCCAGAGTGACACTTTGGGGTCACCCCAAGTCCTGAGCACCCCAAAATGCCACCCTGGTGTCACCCCAATCCCCGAGCACCCCGGGGTGCCCCCCTTTTCCGGGATCCTGCACCCCCAACAACTCCGGAACTACAAAAATTTATTTGGGGTGGGGGTGGCACCCCCAAATCCGCCTGTCCCGGGTGTCCCACATCCCTGGGGTCACCCCAAAACCCGAGGACCCCAAAGTGCCACCTCGGGGTCACCCCAAAACCTGAGGATCCCAAAGTGCCACCCTGGGGTCACCCCGATCCCTGAGCACCCCAGAGTGACACCCAGGGGACCCCCACACCCCGATGCAGCATCCTGGGGTCACCCCAAAACCTGAGAACCCCAAAGTGCCACCTTGGGGTCACCCCAATTTTTGAGGACCCCAGAGTGACACCCTGGGGCACCAGTTCAGCACCCTGGGGTCACCCCAATCCCCAAGGACCCAGAGTGACACTTTGGGGTCACCCCAAGTCCTGAGCACCCCAAAGTGCCACCCTGGGGTCACCCCAATCCCCGAGGACCCCAGAGTGCCACCCTGGTGTCACCCCAATCCCCGAGCACCCCGGGGTGCCCCCCTTTTCCGGGATCCTGCACCCCCAACAACTCCGGAACTACAAAAATTTATTTGGGGTGGGGGTGGCACCCCCAAATCCGCCTCTCCCGGGTGTCTCACATCCCTGGGGTCACCCCAAGTCCTTCAGCACCCCAGAGTGAAACCTTGGGATCACTGATGCAGCACCTTGGGGTCACCCCAATCCCCGAGGACCCCAAAGTGCCACCCTGGGGTCACCCCAATTCCTGAGCACCCCATTGTGCCACCTTGGGGTCACCCCAATTTTTGAGAACCCCAGAGTGACACCCTGGGGTCACCAATGCAGCACCCTGGGGTCACCCCAATCCCCAAGGACCCAGAGTGACACTTTGGGGTCACCCCATCCCCGAGCACCCCAAAATGCCACCCTGGTGTCACCCCAATCCCTGAGCACCCCGGGGTGCCCCCCTTTTCCGGGATCCTGCACCCCCAACAACTCCGGAACTACAAAAATTTATTTGGGGTGGGGGTGGCACCCCCAAATCCGCCTCCCCCGGGTGTCCCACATCCCTGGGGTCACCCCAGCGCTGTCCCCGTGTCCCCAAGGCCGTACCTGTCCCTGGGGGTGGCCCTGGCCGTCCATGTCCCCGCAGAGGTGACAGCGGTGACAGCGGCGCCGGCGCAGCGGGGCCGGAATGGGGGTGGGGGTGCTCAGGATGGGGGGGGCCCCCCCTTTTTTTGTCACTTTTCAAAGGCGCTGAAATGGAGCCGAGCTCAGGAAATGCCGTGTCACAATGTCACCCTTGTGCCACCGCAATGTCACCAAATGTCACCGCCCGGGCCCCAACGGCGCTTCCTGCCCCGCTCGGGGATGTTGGGGACACCGCGGTGGCAGCGCGGGGAGCGCGGTTGGGTTGTCCTAAATGCTGGTCCCAAATCCGACCCCAAATCTGATTGCAAATAGAGTCCCGAGTCGGATCCCAAATCTGATCCTGAATCCGATCCCGAATCCGATCCCGAATCTGATCCCGAATCCGATCCCGAATCCGATCCCGAATCCGATCCCAAATCCGATCCCAAATCCGACCCCAAATCTGATTGCAAATAGAGTCCCAAGTCTGATCCCAAATCCGATCCCAAATCCGATCCCAAATCCGATCCCAAATCCGACCCCAAATCCGACCCCAAATCTGATTGCAAATAGAATCCCAAGTCTGATCCCAAATCTGATCCTGAATCCGATCCTAAATCCGATCCCAAATCCAATCCCAAATCCAATCCCAAATCTGACCCCAAATCTACCCCAAATAGAGTCCCAAGTCTGATCCCAAATCTGATCCTGAATCCGATCCCAAATCCGATCCCAAATCTGATCGCAAATCCAATCACAAATCCGATCCCAAATCCGACCCCCAATCTGATTGCAAATAGAGTCCAAAGTCTGATCCCAAATCTGATCCTGAATCCGATCCTAAATCCGATCTCAAATCCGACCCCAAATCCGATCGCAAATCCGACCCCAAATACAATCGCAAATCCGATCGCAAATAGAGTCCCAAATCCGATCCCAAATCCAATCCCAAATCTGATCCCAAATCCAGTCCCAAGTCCGGTCCCAAGTCCCGATCCTAAATCCAATCCCAAATCCGATCTCAAATCCTATCGCAAATACAATCCCAAATCTGATCCTAAATCTGATCCCAAGTCCAGTCCCAAATCCGGTCCCAAATCCGGTCCCAAATCCGACCCCAAATCCCATCCTAAATCCCATCCCAAATCCGATCCCAAGTCCAGTAACAAGTCCAGTCCCAAGTCCAATCCCAAATCCCAATCACAAATCCCATCCTAAATATGATCCCAAATCCGACCCCAAATCTGATTGCAAATAGAGTCCCGAGTCGGATCCCAAATCCCATCCCAAATCTGATCCTAAATCCGATTCCAAATCCCATCCCAAATCCGATCCCAAATCCCATCCCAAATCCCAATCCCAAATCCCATCCCAAATCCCATCCCAA
Organism: Acrocephalus arundinaceus; assembly: GCA_021534815.1. NCBI lineage: Eukaryota > Metazoa > Chordata > Aves > Passeriformes > Sylviidae > Acrocephalus > Acrocephalus arundinaceus. Next base: position 52,550,688 of record JAJEOU010000373.1, on the reverse strand, counting down.
ATCCCAATCCCAAATCAGACCCCAAATCCCATCCTAAATCCCATCCCAAATCCGATCCCAAATCCAGTAACAAGTCCAGTCCCAAGTCCAATCCCAAATCCCAATCCCAAATCCCATCCTAAATACGATCCCAAATCTGATCCTTTGGGATCCCAAATCCAATCTTAAATCCCAGTCGCAAATTCGATCCCAAATTCGATCCCAAATCCCGATCCTAAACCTGATCCCAAATCGGATCCTAAATCTGATCCCAAATCCAATCCGGGACATCGGGGACACCGCGGTGCCACCTCCGGGATGGCCCCGAGCTGGAGGTGGTGGTGGCACAGGGAGCACGGTTGGGTTGTCCCAAATCCCGATCCTAAATAAGAGCCCAAATTCGATCCCAAATCTGATCCCAAATCCGATCCCAAATCCCAACCCAAATCCGATCCCAAATCCCGCTCCCAAATCCCAACCCAAATCCAGTCCCAAGTCCCAATCCCAAATCCGATCCCAAATCCCGATCCCAAATCCCAACCCAAATACGATCCCAAATCCCATCCCAAATCTGATCCCAAATCCAGTCCCAAGTCCCGATCCCAAATCTGTTCCCAAATCTGATCCCAAATCCCGATCCCAAATCCCATCCCAAATCCTGCTTGGATTTGGGAGTTTGTGCCGGTTCTCAGCACTCCGAGATTCCCGGGGCTGCACCCCGAAATTCCAGGAACTGCACCCCAAAATTCCCGGGGCACCCACCAGGAGTTGCACCCCGAAATTCCCGGAGCACCCACTGGAAGCTGCACCCCGAAATTCCCGGAGCACCCACCCAGAGCTGCACCCCAAAATTCCTGGTGCGCCCACCCAGAGCTGCACCCCAAAATTCTTGATAGGCCCATCTGGTACTGCACCCCAAAATTCCCAGGGTGCCCAAGCGGAGCTGCACCCCAAAATTCCTGGTGGGTCCTCCTGGAGTCAGTGTTCCAAAATTCCCGGGGCATCACCCAGAGCTGCACCCCAAAATTCCCAGTGAGCCCATCCAGAACTGCACCCCAAAATTCCGCGTGGGATCATCCAGAGCTGCACCCCGAAATTCCCGGGGCACCCATTTGGAGCTGCACCCCGAAATTCCTGGTGGGTCCTCCTGGAGTCAGTGTTCCAAAATTCCCGGGGCACCCACCCAGAGCTGCACCCCAAAATTCCCCGTGGGCTCATCCGGAGCTGCGCCCCGAAATTCCGGAGCACCCACCCAGAGCTGCACCCCGAAATTCCCAGTGAGCCCATCCAGAACTGCACCCCAAAATTCCCAGAGCACCCACTCGAAGTTGCACCCCAAAATTCCAGGGGCACCCACCTGGAGCTGCACCCTAAAATTCCCAGTGAGCCCATCCAGAACTGCACCCCGAAATTCCCGGTGCGCTTACCCGGAGCTGCACCCCGAAATTCCTGGTAGGCACACCCGGAGCTGCACCCTAAAATTCCCAGTGGGCCCTACTGGTGTCGGTGTCCCAAAATTCCAGGGGCACCCACTGGGAGCTGCACCCCAAAATTCCTGGTGGGCCCTCCTGGAGTTGGAGTTCCGAAATTCACGGGGCACCCACTCGGAGCTGCACCCCAAAATTCCCCGTGGGCTCATCCAGAACTGTGCCCCAAAATTCCTGGGGCAGCCACCCGGAGCTGCACCCCGAAATTCCCCGTGGGCACACCCGGAGCTGCACCCCGAAATTCCCGGTGCGCCTACCCGGAGCTGCACCCCGAAATTCCCCGTGGGCACACCCAGAGCTGCACCCCAAAATTCCCAGTGAGCCCACCCGGAGCTGCACCCCGAAATTTCCAGTGGGCCCTCCTGGAGCTGCACCCCAAAATTCCCTGGGCGTTCACCCGGAGCTGCGCTCTGAAACTCCCGGTGGGCCCACCCAGAGCTGCACCCCGAAATTCCTGGTGGGCACACCCGGAGCTGCACCCCGAAATTCCCGGAGCACCCACCCGGAGCTGCACCCCGAAATTCCCGGTGCGCTCACCTGGAGCTGCACCCCAAAATTCCCGGGGCACCCACCGGGCTCTGCACCCCAAAATTCCCCGTGGGCACACCCAGAGCTGCACCCCGAAATTCCCGGTAGGCCCTCCTGGGCGAAGGTGTCCCGAAATTCCCGAGGCACCCACCCGGAGCTGCACCCCGAAATTCCCGGTGGGCCCACCCAGAGCTGCACCCCGAAATTCCCGGGGCACCCACCCGGAGCTGCACCCCGAAATTCCCGGTGCGCTCACCGGGAGCTGCACCCCAAAATTCCCGGTGCTCCCACCTGCAGCTGCTGTTCCAAAATTCCCGCGGCGCCCGCCCGGAGCCGCATCCCGAACCGGGACTTGGGGTCCCGGGATTCCCTCCGAGCCCACCCGGAGGAGCGGCTGTCCCGGTGCTCGTTCCCGGTGTTCCGGTGCTCCCTCCCGGTGCTCCCGGTGTTCCCTCCCAGAGCTCCCGGTGTTCCCTCCCGGTGTTCCGGTGTTCCCTCCCGGTGTTCCCGGTGCTCCCGAGGCCGCCGTCCCCGCCGGTGTCGGTGGCGGTTCCGGTCCCGGTGCCGCCCCTCGGAGCTGTCGCCGCCGGTTGTTCCCGGCTGGCAGAGCCGGTTCGGCGGCTTTGGGCACGGCAGGGGCGGGGCCGCCTGGGAGCGCCGGGAAAACAAACCGGGAATGCAAAACCGGGAATGGCGAGCCGGGAAACCGAGATGGGAATGGCAAACCGGGAAACCGAACTGGGAAACCGAGCTGGGAATGCCGGACCGGGAATGCTGGACCGGGAAACCGAACCGGGAATGCCGAACCGAGAATGTCAAACCGGGGAACCGAGCAGGAAAACTGAGCAGGGAATGGCAAACCGGGAATGCCGGACCGGGAAACGGAACCGAGAATGCTGAACCGAGAATGGCAAACCGGGAAACCGAACCGGGAATGCTGGACCGGGAAACCGAACCGGGAATGTCGAACCGGGAATGCCGAGCTGGGAAACCGAGCCGGGAATGCCGAACCGGGAATGTCAAACCGGGAAACCGAGCAGGAAAACTGAGCAGGGAATGGCAAACCGGGAATGCCGGACCGGGAATGCTGGACCGGGAAACGGAACCGGGAATGCTGAACCGAGAATGGCAAACCGGGAAACCGAACCGGGAATGGCGAACCGGGAAACTGAACCAGGAATGGCAAACCGGGAAACCGAACCGGGAAACTGAACCGGGAATGCCGAACCGGGAATCGAACCGGGAATGGCGAACCGGGAAACTGAACCGGGAATGGCGAACCGGGAATGCCGAACCGGGAATCGAACCGGGAAACCCAACCGGGGACGCCGCCCCTCGGTCTGGAGCCCCCCAGAGTGACAGTGACAAAGCCGGCGGGATGTCACCCCCCCCCCCAGGGTGACACCGAGTGACACCGGGGGACAGCCCGGCCAACCCCGGGGCCAGCCCGGTCCCCTCTGGGTGTCCCCATGTCCCCTTTGCCAGCGCCGGGGACAGCGATAAAGCCACCCGAGGGCACACCGGGCCACCGGCAGGGGGACAGAGAAAGGGACACTGTCATGGAGGGGACACTGTCACTGAGGGGACACTGTCACTGAGGGGACACTGTCACGGAGGGGACACTGCCACCGAGGGGACACTGCCACCGAGGGGACACTGCCATGGAGGGGACACTGTCACTGAGGGGACACTGCCACGGAGGGGACACTGCCATGTAGGGGACACTGTCACTGAGGGGACACTGCCACGGAGGGGACACGGCCACGGAGGGGACACGGCCACGGAGGGGACACTGCCACTGAGGGGACATTGCCACGGAGGGGACACTGACACTGAGGGGACACTGCCATGTAGGGGACACTGTCACTGAGGGGACACTGCCACCGAGGGGACACTGCCATGTAGGGGACACTGACACTGAGGGGACACTGACACTGAGAGGACACTGCCATGTAGGGGACACTGTCACTGAGGGGACACTGCCACCGAGGGGACACTGCCATGTAGGGGACACTGACACTGAGGGGACACTGTCACTGAGGGGACACTGCCGCGGAGGGGACACTGCCATCACCAAGGCCTTGTCCCCCCAGGGGCCTTGGGGACACTGCTGTGACAAAGGCCACCACAGGGTTTTGTGACATGACCCGGCTGGGGAGGTGACAGTGGGGTCCGGATGTGACCCTGGTGCCTCAGAGGTGACACGGCCACCCCACAGTGAGCAGGACACCCTGACAAGTGACACCTGTCCCCACACGGCCGTGGTCACCTCAGTGTGGTGGCACCTGTCCCCACAAGGCCACCGCTGCCTCAGTGACCTGTCCCTACAGGGTCATGGTCACCTCAACCATGTGACACCTGTCCCCACATGGCCACGGTCACCTCAGCAGGGTGGCACCTGTCCCTGGGTGACCAGGGACACCTCGAGGCTGTGGCACCTGTCCCCATGTGACCAGGGACACCGTGACAATGTGGCACCTGTCCCTGTACAACCACGGTCACCTCAGTGTGGTGGCACCTGTCCCCACATGGCCGTGGTCACCTCAGTGTGGTGACACCTGTGTCTGTACAACCACAGCCACCTCAGTGGTGGCACCTGTCCCCACAAGGCCACGGTCACCTCAACAATGTGGCACCTATCCCAACAGGGCCACGGTCACCTCAGTGTGGTGGCACCTGTCCCCACATGGCCGTGGTCACCTCAGCAGTGTGCCTCCTGTCCCCACACACAACCATGGTCACCTCAGTGGTGTGACACCTGTCCCCACATGGCCACGATCATCTCAGTGTGGTGGCACCTGTCCCTGTACAACCACGGTCACCTCAGTGTGGTGGCACCTGTCCCCACATGGCCATTGTCACCTCAGCAGGGTGGCACCTGTCCCCACAGGGCCGTGGTCACCTCATCAATGTGGAACCGGTCCCCACAAGGCCACAGTCACCTCAGTGTGGTGGCACCTGTCCCCACATAGCCATTGTCACCTCAGTGGTGTGACACCTGTCCCCACACACAGCCATGGTCACCTCAGCAATGTGGCACCTGTCCCTTTACAACCATTGTCACCTCAGCAATGTGGCACCTGTCCCTTTACAACCATTGTCACCTCAGTGGTGTGCCACCTGTCCCTACAGGGCCATGGTCACCCCAACAATGTGACACGTGTCCCCACAAGGCCATGGCCACCTCAGTGGTGTGCCACCTGTTCCCCACATGGCCATTGTCACCTCAGCAGGGTGGCATTTGTCCCTGTACAACCACGGTCACCTCAGCGGTGTGGCACCGGTCACCTCAGTGCGGTGGCATCTGTCCCCACAGGGTCATGGTCACCCCAGTGTGGTGGCACCTCTCCCTGTACAACCACGGTCACCTCAACAATGTGGCACCTGTCCCTGGGTGACCACGGTCACCTCAGTGTGGTGGCACCTGTCCCCAGAGTACCACAGTCACCGCAGTGGTGTGACACCCGGCTCTGTACAACCACGGTCACCTCAGCGGTGTGGCACTGTCCCCCGAGGCCCACGGTCACCTCAGTGTGGTGACACCTGTCCCCACACACAGCCATGGTCACCTCAGCAGTGTGGCACCTGTCCCCACAAGGTCGTGGTCACCTCAGTGTGGTGGCACCTGTCCCTGAGTGACCAGGGCCACCTTGAGGTTGTGGCACCTGTCCCCATGTGACCAGGGACACCGTGACAATGTGGCGCTTGTCCCCTCAAGGCCATGGTCACCTCAGAAGTGTGTCATGTGTCCCCATAGGGTCATGGTCACCTCAGTGGTGTGACACCTGTCCCCACAGGGCCACGGTCACCTCAGCAATGTGGCACCTGTCCCTTTACAACCATGGTCACGTCAGTGTGGTGACACCACAGCAGTGTGGCACGTGTCCCCACACAAGGTCATGGTCACCTCAGTGACCTGTCCCCTCAAGGTCATGATCACCTCAACCATGTGACATCTGTCCCCACAGGGTCATGGTCACCTCAGAGTGGTGGCACCTGTCCCTGGGTGACCACGGCCACCTCGAGGCTGTGGCACCTGTCCCTGGGTGACCAGGGACACCTCGAGGCTGTGACACCTGTCCCCATGTGACCAGGGACACCGTGACAATGTGGCAGCTGTCCCCACACAGGGCCACAGTCACCTCAGTGTGGTGACACCTGTCCCCACAGGGCTACAGTCACCTCAACAATGTGGCACCTGTCCCCATGTGGCCACGGTCACCTCAGTGGTGTGACACCAGTCCCTACAGGGCAATGGCCACTTCAGTGTGGTGGCACCTGACCCCACGAGGCCACAGTCACCCCAGTGGTGTGACATCTGTCCCCACAGGGTCACGGTCACCTCAACAATGTGGCACCTGTCCCCAGACACAGCCACGGTCACTTCAGTGTGGTGGCACCTGTCCCCACAAGGCCATGGTCACCTCAGCAATGTGACACCTGTCACAATGTGACCAGGGACACTGTGACAATGTGGCACCTGTCCTTGTACAGCCACGGTCACCTCAGTGTGGTGGCACCTGTCCCCAGAGGGCCACGGTCACCGCAACAATGTGACATCTGTCCCCACATGGCCACGGTCACCTCGAGGCTGTGGCACCTGTCCCCACACAGGGCCATGGTCACTTCAGCAATGTGGTACCTGTCCCCAGAGGGCCATGGTCACCTCAGTGACCTGTCCCCACAAGGCCACGGTCACCCCAGCATTGTGGCACCTGTCGCCATGTGGCCACGGTCACCTCAGTGGGATGGCACCTGTCTTCACAGGGCCATGGTCACCTCAACCATGTGACACTGGTCCCCACAAGGCCACCGTCACATCAGTGTCCCTGGGTGACCATGGTCACCTCAGTGGGATGGCACCTGTCCTCACATGGCCATGGCCACCTCAGTGACCTGTCCCCACAAGGCCACGGTCACCTCAACAATGTGACACCTGTCCCTGTACAACCACGGTCACCTCAGAGTGGTGGCACCTGTCCCCACAAGGCCATGGTCACCTCAACAATGTGACACCTGTCCCCATGTGACCAGGGACATCGTGACAATGTGGCACCTGTCCTTGTACAGCCATGGTCACCTCAGTGTGGTGGCACCTGTCCCCACACACAGCCATGGTCACCTCAACAATGTGACACTGGTCCCCACAAGGCCACGGTCACCTCAGTGTGGTGGCACCTGTCCCCGTGTCACCTGTCCCCCTGTCACCTGTCCCTGTGTCACCCCCGCTGTCCCACCCCGTGGCCCTGTCCCCCCAGGGTGGGGTGACCTTGTTTTGGGGTGCAGGGACGGCTCCCAGGTGACACCAGCTGAGGTGACAATCCCTGCACATGTCCCTGGCCACCTCCATGGGGACACAGAAATGTCACCCCCAAACCCACCCAGGGACCCCAAAACCCACCCGGGGACCCCCAAACCCACCCGGTCACCCCAAAACCCACCCGGGGACCCCCAAACCCACCCAGTCACCCCAAAACCCACCCGGTCACCCCCAAACCCACCCGGGGACCCCCGAAACCCACCCAGGGACCCCCGAAACCCACCCGGTCACCCCAAAACCCATGGGGACAGCGCCAGGGGTGACACTGGGGACGGGGGGGGGGTGACACTCGGGTGCCACCCCCAAAATCCACCCAGGGACCCCAAAACCCACCCAGGGACCCCCAAAACCACCCGAGGACCCCCAAAACCCACCCAGGGACCCCCAAAATCCTCCTGGGAAAAGGACAGCGGGTGGCCAGGTGGGGTTTGGGGGTCCCCGGGTGGGTTTTGGGGTCTCGGGGGGGGGATTTTGGGGACCCGGGTGGCTTTTGGGGTCCCTAGGTGGGGTTTGGGAACCCGGGGGGGTTTTGGGGTCCCTGGGTGGATTATGGGGGTCCCTGGCTGGGTTTTGGTGACCCCGGGTGGATTTTGGGGGGCTCGGGTGGATTTTGAGGTCCCCGGGGGGCGTTTGGTGACCCTGGGTGGATTTTGGTGAGCCCGGGTGGGTTTTGGTGACCCCGGGGGTTTTTGGGGGTCCCCGGGGAGGTTTTGGGGGTCCCTGGGTGGATTTTGGTGACCCCGGGTGGATTTTGGGGGTCCCCAGGTGGGTTTTGGTGACCCGGGTGGATTTTGGTGCCCCGGGGTGGGTTTTGGTGACCCAGGGTGGGTTTTGGGGGTCCCCAGGTGGGTTTTGGTGACCCGGGTGGATTTTGGGGGTCCCCGGGTGGGGTTTGGGAACCCGGGGGGGGTTTTGGGGACCCGGGGGGGTTTAGGGACCCGGGGGTGATTTTGGGGGTCCCCGGGTGGGGTTTGGAGGTCCCCAGGTGGATTTGGTGACCCGGGGGGGGTTTGGGGGTCCCTGGGTGGATTTTGGGGGTCTCCAGGTGGATTTGGTGACCCGGGGTGCGGTTTGGGGTCCCCGGGTGGGGTTTGGGGACCCCCGGGTGGATTTTGGGGTCCCTGGGTGGATTTTGGTGACCCGGGTGGATTTTGGGGGTCCCCGGGTGGATTTGATGACCCGGGGTGGATTTTTGGGGACACGCGGGATGTGACGAGGGTGGCGGCGGTGGCGGGGGGGGGGTGGGGACACCGAACACGGGGATGCGACAATGGGGGACAAGAGGCAATGAGGACCCGGGGGGTGGCAGAGGGGACCGAGGGGACGCGCGGGGGGGGTCCCATGGGTGCCCCCACCCCGGGGTGGCGGTGCCCGGTGCTCGGCGCTCACCTTGGCGAAGTAAAGCATCCACAGCTCGCACAGCCGCTCCCGGGCAGCCATACCGGGGCTGGCCCGCTTGGGAACGGAACGGAACGGAACGGAACGAGCGGGCGGCGGCTCCGCCCCAAAATCCCCCCCCCCAAAAAAAAATTCCCGGTCCTGGCACCTCCCCCAGGTGTGGAGGGGGAGGGGCGTGGAGGGGGAGGGGCGGGGACTTCCTCTCCACCTGCTGGGGCGGGGAAATCCGATCCCATTTCCCCTTTTTCCCTTTCCTATTCATAAATAGGGTGATCCCCCCTTTAATAATTAACAAATTAACACTAATTAATGGAGTTGAACCTTGGAGATACCCCGAACCAACAACACTCCGCGTTTTTGGTGGTTTTGGCGTTTTTTTTCCCCTTTTAATCTCCTTTTCCTCATTCCGCAATTCCCTTTTCCTTCCCATTCCCCTATTCATAATTAGGGTGATCCCTCCATTTAATTATTAACAAATTAACCCTAATTAACGCAGCCCTGCCATCCTCTCCATTAGAGATACCCCAAACCAAAAAAACTCCACATTTTTGGCGTTTTTCCCCTTTTAATCTCCTTTTCCTCATTCCCAATTCCCATTTTCTTTTCCTTTCATAATTAGGGTGATCCCCCCATTTAATTATTAACAAATTAACCCTAATTAACGCAGCCCTGCCATTCTCTCCATTAGAGATACCCCAAACCAAAAAAACTCCACATCTTTGGCGTTTTTCCCCTTTCAATCTCCTTTTCCTCATTCCCCATTCCCCAATTCCCATTTTCTTTCCCTTCCCATTCCCCTGTTCATAAATAGGGTGATTCCCCCTTTAATAATTAACAAATTAAGATTAATTAACACAGTTGAACCTTCTTCTCCATTAGACATACCCCAAACCAATAAAACTCCGCATTTTCACCATTTTTTCCCTTTTAATCTCATTTTAAAGCGTTTTTTAAAAGATTTAATTCGGATTTTTTACCTTCCTTTCCCCCCCACCCTTAACCCTCCCAATCGATTGCTCACATCGATACACTCGGCGCTCGGCTCGCCCTGCCTGCCGCGCATGCGCACCGCGCGCTGTACGGAAAGCGGAACGCGGGGGCACAAAATGGCGGCGCCCGTTGGCGGCATGGAAGCCGCGGAGGAGGCCGAGGGGTTGGTGTTGGGGCGGCTGGAGGAGGAGGCGCTGAAGCGGCGGGAGAGGCTGAAGGCGCTGAGGCAGAGAACGCTGCAGGTGAGGCCGGGATGGGCGCTGTGAGGGCGGGGGCAGCGTTTGGAGGGGGCCCGCGGTGGGGCCGAGGCTGAGGGAGGGGCTGAGGGTCCTGCGTGGATCCTGAGGGGTTTGGGATGGGATTTTGGGGGTTCCAGAGGGGCTGGAGTGGGGGTGGGGAAGAGTCAAAGGGTCCCGCGTGGATCCGGAGTGTTTTGGGATGGGATTTGAGGATTTTGGGGTCTCAGAGGGGCAGGAGTGGGGCTGGGGGTGTTAGAAGGTCCCACATGGATCCTGAGTTTTTTGGGATGCACTGGGACAGGATTTGGAGATTTTGGGGTCCCCAGAGGGACTGGAGTAGTGCTGGGGGTGTCAGAGGGTCCCACATGAATCCCGAGTGTTTTGGGGTGGGGTGGGATGGGATTTAGGGATTTTGGGGGTTCCAGAGGGGCTGGGATGGAACTGGGAGCATCACAAGATCCCAGACAGATCCTGAGTTATTTGGGATAAGATGGGACAGGATTTTGGGGTTCCCAGAGGGTCTGGGGGTGTCAGAAGGTCCCGCATGGATCCTGAGTTATTTGGGATGTGGTGGGATGGGATTTGAGGATTTTGGGGTCCCAGAGGGGCTGGGAGGATCAGAAGATCCCAGACAGATCCTGAGCTTTTTAGGATAAGTTTGGACAGGGTCGAAGGATTTTGGGGTTCCCAGAGGGTTTGGGATGGGGCTGAGGGTGTCAGAGGGTCCCGTGTGGATCCTGAGGGTTTTGGGATGGGGTGGGATGGGATTTGGAGATTTTGGGGTTCCAGAGGGGCTGGAATGGGACTGGGGAAGAGTCAGAGGGTCCCGCATGGATCCTGAGGGATTTGGGGGTTTTGGGGTCCCAGAGGGTCTGGAGAGGGCCTGGGGGTGCTGAGGGAGAGACTGAGGGACCCACCTGGATCTTGAGGGTTTTGGGGTGAGGTGGGACCGGATTTGGGGATTTTGGGGGTCCCAGAGGGTCTGAGGGTGTCAGAAGATCCCACATGGATCTTGAGGGTTTTGGGGTGGGGTGGGACAGGATTTGGGGATTTTTGGGGGTCCCAGAAGGTCTGAAATAGGGCTGGAGGTGTCAGAGGGTCCTTTGTGGATCCTGAGTTCTTTGGGATGTGGTGGGATGGGATTTGGGGATTTTGGGGTCCCAGAGAGGCCTGGGGGTGCTGAGGGAGAGGGGCCCACCTGGATCCTGAGGGTTTTGGGGTGGGGTGGGGCCAGATTTGGGGATTTTGGGGGTACCAGAGGTGCTGGAGTGGGGCTGGGGGCATCAGAAGATCCCAGACAGATGCTGAGTTATTTAGGATAAGATGGGACAGGGTCGAAGGATTTTGGGGTTCCCAGAGGGTCTGGGATGGGTCTGGGGTTGTCAGAGGGTCCCACATGGATTCTGAGTTATTTGGGATGTGGTGGGATGGGATTTGGGGATTTTGGGGTTCCAGAGGGGCTGGAATGGGGCTGGGGGTGCTGAGGGAGAGGCCGAGGGTCCTGCGTGGATCCTGAGGGGTTTGGGGTGGGATTTGGGGATTTTGGGGGTTCCAGAGGGGCTGGAATGAGGCTGAGGGTGTCAGAGGAGCCCACGTGGATCCTGAGGGTTTTGGGATGGGATGGGGCAGGATTTAAGGATTTTGGGGTTCCAGAGGGGCTGGGAGCATCAGAAGATCCCAGAGAGATCCTGAATTATTTGGGATGTGGTGGGGCAGGATTTGGGGATTTTGTAGACCAGAGGGGTTGGGGGTGTCAGAAGGTCCCACATGGATCCTGAGTTATTTGGGGTGGGGTGGGATGGGATTTGAGGATTTTGGGGTTCCAGAGGGGCTGGAATGGGGCTGGGGAAGAGTCAGAGGGTCCCGCGTGGATCCTGAGGGATTTGGGGGTTTTGGGGTCCCAGAGTGTCTGGAGAGGGCCTGGGGGTGCTGAGGGAGAGGCTGAGGGCCCTGCGTGGATCCTGAGGGTTTTGGGGTGAGGTGGGACCGGATTTGGGGATTTTGGGGTTCCCAGAGGGTCTGAGGGTGTCAGAAGATCCCACATGGATCTTGAGGGTTTTGGGGTGGGGTGGGACAGGATTTGGGGATTTTGGGGGTCCCAGAAGGTCTGGAATAGGGCTGGAGGTGTCAGAGGGTCCTTTGTGGATCCTGAGTTCTTTGGGATGTGGTGGGATGGGATTTGGGGATTTTGGGGTTCCCAGAGGGTCTGGAATGGGGCTGGGGGTGTCAGAGGATCCCACATGGATTCTGAGTTATTTGGGATGTGGTGGGATGGGATTTGGGGATTTTGGGGTTCCAGAGGGTCTGGACAGGGTCTGGACAGGGCCTGGGGGTGCTGAGGGAGAGGCTGAGGGTCCTGTGTGGATCCTGAGGGGTTTGGGGTGGGATTTGGGGATTTTGGGGGTTCCAGAGGGGCTGGAATGAGGCTGAGGGTGTCAGAGGAGCCCATGTGGATCCTGAGGGTTTTGGGATGGGATGGGGCAGGATTTAAGGATTTTGGGGTTCCAGAGGGGCTGGGAGCATCAGAAGATCCCAGAGAGATCCTGAATTATTTGGGATGTGGTGGGGCAGGATTTGGGGATTTTGTAGTCCCAGAGGGGTTGGGGGTGTCAGAAGGTCCCACATGGATCCTGAGTTATTTGGGGTGGGATGGGATTTGAGGATTTTGGGGTTCCAGAGGGGCTGGAATGGGGCTGGGGAAGAGTCAGAGGGTCCCGCGTGGATCCTGAGGGATTTGGGGGTTTTGGGGTCCCAGAGTGTCTGGAGAGGGCCTGGGGGTGCTGAGGGAGAGGCTGAGGGCCCTGCGTGGATCTTGAGGGTTTTGGGGTGAGGTGGGACCGGATTTGGGGATTTTGGGGTTCCCAAAGTGTCTGGAATGGGGCTGGGGGTGTCAGAAGGTCCCAGGTGGATCTGAGGGTTTTGGGGTGGGGTGGGACAGGATTTTGGGGTTCCCAGAGGGTCTGGGATGGGGCTGGAGGCATCAGAAGATCCCAGACAGATTCTGAGTTATTTGGGATCGGGTGGGACAGGATTTGGGGATTTTGGGTTCCCAGAGGGGCTGGAATGAATCCAGGGCTGTTGGAGGAGAATCAGAGCATCCCATGTGGATCCTGAGTTATTTGGGATATTTGGGATTCTCAGTTCTTTGGGATAAGGTGGGGCAGGATTTAAGGATTTGGGGATTCACAGAGGGTCTGGGATGGGGCTTGGGGCATCAGAAGATCCCAGACGGATCCTGAGTTATTTGGGATGTGCTGGGATGGGATTTGGGGATTTTGTAGTCCCAGAGTAGGGCTGGGGAAGGGTCAGAGGATCCCACATGGATCCTGAGTTCTTTGGGATGCAGTGGGATGGGATTTGGGGATTTTGGGGTTCCCAGAGGGTCTGGGATGGAGCGGGGAGCATCAGAAGATCCCAGACAGATGCTGAATTATTTGGGGTGTGGTGGGATGGGATTTGGGGATTTTGGGGTTCCAGAGGGGCTGGAATGGGGCTGGGGATGTTAGAGGGTCCCACATGAATCCTGAGTGTTTTGGGATGTGGTGGGACAGGATTTTGGGATTTGGGGGAACCCAGAGGGGCTGGGAGCATCAGAAGATCCCAGAGAGATCCTGAGTTATTTGGGATGTGGTGGGATGGGATTTGGGGGTTTTGGGGTCCCAGAGTGTCTGGAGAGGGCCTGGGGGTGCTGAGGGAGAGGCTGAGGGCCCTGCGTGGATCTTGAGGGTTTTGGGGTGAGGTGGGACCGGATTTGGGGATTTTGGGGTTCCCAAAGTGTCTGGAATGGGGCTGGGGATGTCAGAAGGTCCCAGGTGGATCTGAGGGTTTTGGGGTGGGGTGGGACAGGATTTTGGGGTTCCCAGAGGGTCTGGGATGGGGCTGGAGGCATCAGAAGATCCCAGACAGATTCTGAGTTATTTGGGATGGGGTGGGACAGGATTTTGGGATTTTGGGGATCCCAGAGGGGCTGGAATGGATCCAGGGCTGTTGGAGGAGAATCAGAGCATCCCATGTGGATCCTGAGTTATTTGGGGTATTTGGGATTCTCAGTTCTTTGGGATAAGGTGGGGCAGGATTTAAGGATTTGGGGATTCACAGAGGGTCTGGGATGGGGCTTGGGGCATCAGAAGATCCCAGACGGATCCTGAGTTATTTGGGATGTGCTGGGATGGGATTTGGGGATTTTGTAGTCCCAGAGTAGGGCTGGGGAAGAGTCAGAGGATCCCACATGGATCCTGAGTTCTTTGGGATGCAGTGGGATGGGATTTGGGGATTTTGGGGTTCCCAGAGGGTCTGGGATGGAGCTGGGAGCATCAGATGATCCCAGACAGATCCTGAGTTATTTGGGATGTGGTGGGATGGGATTTGGGGATTTTGGGGTTCCCAGAGGGTCTGGGATGGAGCTGGGAGCATCAGAAGATCCCAGACAGATGCTGAATTATTTGGGGTGTGGTGGGATGGGATTTGGGGATTTTGGGGTTCCAGAGGGCCTGGGGAGAGGCCTGGGGGTGCTGAGGGAGAGGCTGAGGGCCCTGCGTGGATCCTGAGGGTTTTGGGATGTGGTGGGACAGGATTTGAGGATTTTGGGGTTCCCAAAGTGTCTGGAATGGGGCTGGGGGTGTCAGAAGGTCCCAGGTGGATCTGAGGGTTTTGGGGTGGGGTGGGACAGGATTTTGGGGTTCCCAGAGGGTCTGGGATGGGGCTGGAGGCATCAGAAGATCCCAGACAGATTCTGAGTTATTTGGGATCGGGTGGGACAGGATTTTGGGATTTTGGGGATCCCAGAGGGGCTGGAATGGATCCAGGGCTGTTGGAGGAGAATCAGAGCATCCCATGTGGATCCTGAGTTATTTGGGATATTTGGGATTCTCAGTTCTTTGGGATAAGGTGGGGCAGGATTTAAGGATTTGGGGATTCACAGAGGGTCTGGGATGGGGCTTGGGGCATCAGAAGATCCCAGACAGATCCTGAATTATTTGGGATGTGCTGGGATGGGATTTGGGGATTTTGTAGTCCCAGAGTAGGGCTGGGGAAGAGTCAGAGGATCCCACATGGATCCTGAGTTCTTTGGGATGCAGTGGGATGGGATTTGGGGATTTTGGGGTTCCAGAGGGCCTGGGGAGAGGCCTGGGGGTGCTGAGGGAGAGACTGAGGGACCCACCTGGATCCTGAGGGTTTTGGGGGTGAGGTGGGACAGGATTTTGGGATTTTGGGGATCCCAGAGGGGCTGGGATGGGACTGGGGATGTCAGAAGGTCCCACGTGGATTCTCAGTTCTTTAGGATGTGGTGGGACAGGGAATTCGAGGATTTGGGGGTGTCAGAGGGTCCCACGTGGATCCTGATTTATTTGGGATGTGGTGGGATGGGATTTGGGGATTTTGAGGTTCCCAGAGGGGCTGGAATGGGGGTGTTGGAGTGGAATCAAAAGTTCCCATGTGCATCCTGAGTTATTTGGGATCCTGAGTTCTTTGGGATACAGTGGGATGGGATTTGGGGATTTTGGGGTCCCAAAGTGTCAGGAGTGGGGCTGGAAGCATCAGAAGATCCCAGACAGATCCTGAGTTATTTGGGATGTGCTGGGATGGGATTTGAGGATTTTGGAGTCCCAGAGTGGGGCTGGGAAGAGTCAGAGGATCCCACGTGGATTCTCAGTTCTTTGGGATGTTGCAGGAGAGGATTTGAAAATTTTGGGGTCTCAGAGGGTCTGGGATGGGACTGGGGACATCAGAAGATCCCAGACAAATCCTGAATTATTTGGGATGTGGTGGGACGGGATTTGGGGATTTTGGGATCCCAGAAGGTCTGGAATAGGACTGGGGGTGTCAGAAGGTCCCTTGTGGATCCTGAATTATTTGGGATGCGGTGGGATGGGATTTGAGGATTTTGGGGTCTCAGAGGGTCTGGGGGTATCAGAAGATCCCAGACAGATCCTGAATTATTTGGGATGTGCTGGGATGGGATTTGGGGATTTTGGAGTCCCAGAGTGGGGCTGGGAAGAGTCAGAGCATCCCACGTGGATCCTGAGTTCTTTGGGATGCAGTGGGATGGGATTTGGGGATTTTGGGGTTCCAGAGGGCCTGGGGAGAGGCCTGGGGGTGCTGAGGGAGAGGCTGAGGGCCCTGCGTGGATCCTGAGGGTTTTGGGATGTGGTGGGACAGGATTTGGGGATTTTGGGATCCCAGAAGGTCTGGAATGGGTCTGGGGGTGTCATAGAGTCCCACGTGGATCCTGAGTTTTTTGGGATGTGATGGGACAGGATTTGAGGATTTTGGGGTCCCAGAGGGACTGGAGGTGTCAGAAGATCCCAGACAGATCCTGAATTATTTGGGATGTGCTGGGATGGGATTTGGGGATTTTGGAGTCCCAGAGTGGGGCTGGGAAGAGTCAGAGCATCCCACGTGGATCCTGAGTTCTTTGGGATGTGCTGGGATGGGATTTGGGGATTTTTGGGGTCTCAGAGGGTCTGGAATGGGGCTGGGGGTGTCAGAGGGTCCCACTTGGATCCTGAGTTATTTGGGATGTGCTGGGATGGGATTTGAGGATTTTTGGGGTCCCAGAGGGTCTGGAATGGGGCTGGGGGTGTCAGAAGGTCCTTTGTGGATCCTGAATTATTTGGGATGTGTTGGGATGGGATTTGGGGATTTTGGGGTCTCAGAGGGTCTGGGATGGGTCTGGGGGCATCAGAAGATCCCAGACAAATCCTGAATTATTTGGGATGTGTTGGGATGGGATTTGAAGATTTTGGGGTTCCCAGAGGGTCTGGAGGTATCAGAAGATCCCAGACAAATCCTGAATTATTTGGGATGTGATGGGACAGGATTTGGGGATTTTGGGGTTCCCAGAGGGTCTGGAGGTGTCAGAAGATCCCAGACAAATCCTGAATTTTTTTAGGATGTGGTGGGACAGGATTTGAGGATTTTGGGGTCCCAGAGGGACTGGAGGTGTCAGAAGATCCCAGACAGATCCTGAATTATTTGGGATGTGTTGGGATGGGATTTGGGGATTTTGGGGTCCCAGAGTGTCGGGAGTGGGGCTGGGAGCATCAGAAGATCCCAGACAGATCCTGAGTTATTTGGGATGAGATGGATGAGAAGGATTTTGGGGTTCCCAGAGGGTCTGGGATGGGGCTGGGGAAGAGTCAGAGGATCCCATATGGATGTTGTTCTTTGGGATGTTGCAGGAGAGGATTTGAGGATTTTGGCATCTCAGAGGGGCTGGAATGGGGCTGGGGACATCAGAAGATCCCACATGGATCCTGAATTTTTTTAGGATGTGGTGGGACAGGATTTGGGGATTTTGGGATCCCAGAAGGTCTGGAATGGGTCTGGGGGTGTCACAGAGTCCCACGTGGATCCTGAGTTTTTTGGGATGTGATGGGACAGGATTTGGGGATTTTGGGGTTCCCAGAGGGTCTGGAGGCGTCAGAAGATCCCAGACAAATCCTGAATTATTTGGGATTTGCTGGGATGGGATTTGAGGATTTTGGGGTCCCAGGTCTGGGGGCATCAGAAGATCCCAGACAAATCCTGAATTATTTGGGATGTGCTGGGACAGGATTTGAGGATTTTGGGGTTCCCAGAGGGTCTGGAATAGGACTGGAGGTGTCAGAGGATCCCACGTGGATCCTGAATTATTTGGGATGAGGTGGGATGGGATTTGAGGATTTTGGGGTTCCCAGAGGGTCCCAGACAAATCCTGAATTATTTGGGATGTGTTGGGATGGGATTTGAGGGTTTTGGGGTTCCCAGAGGGTCCCAGACAAATCCTGAATTATTTGGGATGTGTTGGGATGGGATTTGGGGATTTTGGGGTTCCCAGAGGATCTGGAGGTGTCAGAGGGTCCCACGTGGATCCTGATTTTTTTGGGATGTTGTGGGACAGGATTTGAGGATTTTGGGGATCACAGAGGGTCTGGAATAGGACTGGAGGTGTCAGAGGGTCCCACGTGGATCCTGAATTATTTGGGATGAGGTGGGATGGGATTTGAGGATTTTGGGGTTCCCAGAGGGTCCCAGACAAATCCTGAGTTATTTGGGATGTGTTGGGATGGGATTTGAGGATTTTGGGGTTCCAGAGGGTCTGGAGGTGTCAGAAGATCCCAGACAAATCCTGAATTATTTGGGATGTGTTGGGATGGGATTTGAGGATTTTGGAGTCCCAGAGTGGGGCTGGGAAGAGTCAGAGGATCCCACATGGATCCTGAGTTTTTTGGGATGTTGCAGGAGAGGATTTGAGGATTTTGGGGTCTCAGAGGGGCTGGAATGGGGCTGGGGGCATCAGAAGATCCCACATGGATCCTGAATTTTTTTAGGATGTGGTGGGACAGGATTTGGTGATTTTGGGGTTCCCAGAGGGTCTGGAGGTGTCAGAAGATCCCAGACAGATCCTGAATTATTTGGGATGTGCTGGGATGGGATTTGGGGATTTTGGAGTCCCAGAGTGGGGCTGGGAAGAGTCAGAGGATCCCATATGGATCCTCAGTTCTTTGGGATGTTGCAGGAGAGGATTTGAAAATTTTGGGGTCTCAGAGGGTCTGGGATGGGACTGGGGACATCAGAAGATCCCACATGGATCCTGAATTTTTTTAGGATGTGGTGGGACAGGATTTGGGGATTTTGGGATCCCAGAAGGTCTGGAATAGGACTGGGGGTGTCAGAAGGTCCCTTGTGGATCCTGAATTATTTGGGATGAGGTGGGATGGGATTTGAGGATTTTGGGGTCCCAGAGGATCTGGGGGTATCAGAAGATCCCAGACAAATCCTGAATTATTTGGGATGTGTTGGGATGGGATTTGAGGATTTTGGGGTCTCAGAGGGTCTGGGATGGGTCTGGGGCCATCACAAGATCCCAGACAAATCCTGAATTAATTGGGATGTGTTGGGATGGGACTTGGGGATTTTGGGATCCCAGAAGGTCTGGAATAGGACTGGGGGTTTCAGAAGGTCCCGCATGGATCCTGAGTTATTTGGGATGTGGTGGGATGGGATTTGAGGATTTTGGGGTCCCAGAGGGTCTGGAATGGGGCTGGGGGTGTCAGAAGGTCCCATGTGGATCCTGAATTATTTGGGATGTGATGGGACAGGATTTGGTGATTTTGGGGTTCCCAGAGAGAGGTGTCAGAAGGTCCCTTGTGGATCCTGAGTTATTTGGGATGTGGTGGGATGGGATTTGGTGATTTTGGGGTTCCCAGAGGGTCTGGAGGTGTCAGAAGATCCCAGACAAATCCTGAGTTATTTGGGATGTGCTGGGATGGGATTTGAGGATTTTGGGGTTCCCAGAGGGTCTGGAGGTGTCAGAGGGTCCCACGTGGATCCTGAATTATTTGGGATGAGGTGGGATGGGATTTGAGGATTTTGGGGTTCCCAGAGGGTCCCAGACAAATCCTGAATTATTTGGGATGTGTTGGGATGGGATTTGAGGATTTTGGGGTTCCCAGAGGGTCCCAGACAAATCCTGAATTATTTGGGATGTGTTGGGATGGGATTTGAGGATTTTGGGGTTCCCAGAGGATCTGGAGGTGTCAGAGGGTCCCACGTGGATCCTGATTTTTTTAGGATATTTGTGCTCCTCATTTTTTGGGATATGATGGGACCGAGGATTTGTCACTTCCCATCCCTCACCCCTTCCATGTGCAGCCTCTGGAATATTTGGGATTCTGCTCCTGGTCGGGCTGGAATTCCCATTCCCATTAGGATTGAAATCCAGGATCACCCTGGAAATGCTTGGATCCATCCCCAAGACTTTTCCAACCTCAAAAATCCCAAAAATTCCATAACCCAAACCCTCTTTTCCCATCACCATTGAAGCCAAAACCTCGGAAAAACCATTCCGATGATTTTCCTTCTTTTCCTTTCCATCTCCTGATTTCCTTCCAAGGATTTTTCCATGGAAAGGGTTAATTCCTAAAAAAAATCTCCGGGATTGGATTTTCCAGCTTCTCCTTGATCCCCCCCTTCCATTCCCATCTCCATGGCGATGGACACGGCGAGTTTTTATTCCCATTTTTTCACCTTTTCATCCTTTTCCATTAAAAAAAAGGATTAAAAAATTCCTTTAGATCCCAAACCTCATCCCGAGCTCCTTTGATCTGGAATTCCAGCTGGATTTGCCCTTTTTTGGGATGAGATCCATGGAAATTCGGAGTGACACGGAGCCTCTTTGGGATGAGCCGTGCCGGCGTCTCCTTGGGAATTTTCTGCTGCTTTTCCCGCTTTTTTCATGGAATTATTTGTTGGGAAGGATTTTTGAGGTCATTTCATTCCATGGGCAGGGAATTCCAAGCAGTTCTGTGGGTTTGAATGGAGAATTCCTGGTTTTCCAAGGATGGGAAGCTGAGGGCGGGAAGAAAATGGCGGAAAAGGAAAAATGGCGGGAAAAATGGAAAAATGGCGGGAAAAAAATGGCGGGAAAATAAAATGGTGGGAAAGAAAATTTTCCAATTGTTTGGATCCAATCCCAATTGTTTGGATCCAATCCGGTCGTTTTTAATGGAGAATTCCTGGTTTTCCAAGGATGGGAAGCTGAGGGTGAGAAGAAAATGGCGGGAAAGGAAAAATGGCGGGAAAAATGGAAAAATGGCGGGAAAAAAAAGCAGGAAAATAAAATGGTGGGAAAGAAAATTTTCCAATTGTTTGGATCCAATCCCAATTGTTTGGATCCAATCCGGTCGTTTTTAATGGAGAATTCCTGGTTTTCCAAGGATGGGAAGCTGAGGGTGAGAAGAAAATGGCGGGAAAGGAAAAATGGCGGGAAAAATGGCGGGAAAAAAATGGGAGGGAAAATAAAATGGTGGGAAAGAAATTTTTCCAATTGTTTGGATCCAATTGGGTGGTTTTTAATGGAGAATTCCTGGTTTTCCAAGGATGGAAAGCTGAGGGTGAGAAGAAAATGGCGGGAAAGGAAAAATGGCGGGAAAAATGGAAAAATGGCGGGAAAAAAAATTAGGAAAATAAAATGGTGGGAAAGAAATTTTTCCAATTGTTTGGATCCAATCCGGTTGTTTTTAATGGAGAATTCCTGGTTTTCCAAGGATGGAAAGCTGAGGGCGGGAAGAAAATCTCGGGAAAGGAAAAATGGTGGGAAAAATGGCGGGAAAAAAATGGCAGGGAAAAAATGGGAGGGAAAATAAAATGGTGGGAAAGAAAATTTTCCAATTGGGCTGAAAGAAATTTGGGAATTCTGCGGTGATGATGTGGAAAAGTTTGGGATTGCAATTCCTGCTTTATTAAAGGCGGGAGAATCCCGAAATCCCGGATTTCTTTTGGGAAGGGACCTTAAAGCTCATCCAGTTCCATGGGCAGGGAACCCAGAACATTCCAGGCCTGAAATCCATCGGGAAGCAAAACTGAGGTTGGAATTCCAACAGGAATTCCAGGTTTTTAAAGGGAATAAACGCCGGATATTCCAAGAGGAGCCACCCCCGGATGAATCTGAGCTGGTGAAAATTCCAGCAGTTTTTATGGAGCAGCTCAAGGTCCTTGGGAAGCTTTTCCTGCTTTTTTTTTTGGGAGCTGTCAAAGGTTTTTCCCAATTTTTATCCCTTTATTTATTCCCTGTCAGTTCTGGTTCTTCCCTTTGTTTCCTGGCTTTAATTCCAGAAATTCCAGGGAATTCAAATGATCCCGAGCTTCAAATCTCAGGGAAACATTTCAAGGGCAAAGGATTTTCATTGGAAAAAAAAAATCCTTGGAAATCCAAGACTTCCTAAAAATTAGGGAGAAGCTGAAAGAGGGAAAATATCCTGGAATATCCCGATTTTCCCTGTTTATTGCATCTGATATTTCAAGGAATTTTGCTTTTCCTGGAGTTTTCCTGTGTCTCATGGATGGAATTTGGGGTTATTCCCACTGAAAACAATGGGAATATTCATGGAGAATCCGGGATCAGGTCCTGCCTGTGGAAAAATCCAGGTTTTTTTTGGGATTCTTTCAAGGCTGGAGGCACCAAAAAATGGGAAAAAAGGGAATTTTTTCTGTCTGCTCCCTCAGATTCCCTCAAGGAAAATTCTCCAAAAAATTTTGAGGTGGGAAAAAAAATGGGAGAGGAGAAGAAATCAATGGAATAAGAAGTTCCAAGCCTGGAAATTCCATGGAAAAATGGGAATTCTGCGGTGCTCGGATTCCTGAGGGAATCCAGCAGAGGGAAAGATTTTTTTGGGAATATATTCCAGGATTATCCAGAGAATTGAAATAAAAATCCGGGAATTTAGGAATTCTTGCTTTGGGATTCCCATTTTTCCTTTTTTCCTGTGGAAAATGGGGGGATGAGGGAATTTTCCCAATAATTTAAGGGAAAAATTCCTTGCTGGGAAAAATATTTGGGATTTCGCATTGGGAACATCCCGGATTTCCAACTTATCCCAAAAAATATTTGGGATTTCCAGCTTATCCCAAAAAATATTTGGGATTTCGCATTGGGAACATCCCGGATTTCCGGCTTATCCCAAGAAATATTTGGGATTTCCAGTTTATCCCAAAAAATATTTGGGATTTCCCACTGGGATCATCTGGGATTTCCAGTTTATCCCAAAAAATATTTGGGATTTCCCATCGGCAACATCCCGGATTTCCAGTTTATCCCGGAAAATATTTGGGATTTCCAGTTTATCCCAAGAAATATTTGGGATTTCCCATTGGGAACATCTGGATTTCCGGCTTATCCCAAGAAATATTTGGGATTTCCAGTTTATCCCAAAAAATATTTGGGATTTTGAACTTATCCCAGAAAATATTTGGGATTTCCCATTGGGAACATCTGGGATTCCAGTTTATCCCAAAAAATATTTGGGATTTTGAACTTATCCCAGAAAATATTTGGGATTTCCAACTTATCCCAAAAAATATTTGGGATTTCCAGCTTATCCCAAAAAATATTTGGGATTTCCCATTGGGAACGTCTGGAATTCCAGTTTATCCCGAAAAATATTTGGGATTTCCTACTGGGAACGTCTGGAATTCCAGTTTATCCCAAAAAATATTTGGGATTTCCAGTTTATCCCAAAAAATATTTGGGATTTCCCATTGGGATCATCCCGGATTTTTTCCTTTTCCCGTGAAATTCTGGGATCTGACGTCTCCCAGTTCCTTGGGAATTCTGCTGGAATTCCCAAAAAATCCCTCAACAAAACCCAGCCGGGAACTCTTTGGGAATTAAATTCCAGATTTTTCCATCCCAAAATTCCCAATCCCAGAATTCCACATCTCCTTCTTTTATCCCTAAATCCTGGAAAATCCGGATTTTTTTTGGAATTTCCTATCCAGGATTTTTGGGATTTTTTGGGAATTTCCTTTCCAGGATTTTTTATGGAATTTCCCATCCAGGATTTTTTTTTGGGAATTTCCTATCCAGGATTTTTTTTGGGAATTTCCTATCCAGGATTTTTTTTGGGAATTTCCTATCCAGGATTTTTTTTTGGGAATTTCCTATCCAGGATTTTTTTGGGATTTTTTAGGGAATTTCCAGGATTTTTTTAGGGAATTTCCTATCCAGATCATTGGGAATTTTTGGGAATTCCAGCCAGGAATGTTCGAATCATTGGGAATTTTTGGGAATCCTTTCTTATCCCTTCTCTTCCTCGAAATTCCCAAAAAAATCCCAATCCCAGAGGATTTGGGGCTGTTTCCTCTCCCGGTTTTCCAGAGGAACTGAAAATTTGGGAATTCTGTGTTTTCCATCCCAAATAATCCGGAAAAAACCCAAATCCCGCTCTGTGAATTCCCAAATTTTTTGAGCTTCCCAAACCCTTTAAAATTCCCAAAAAAATCCAAATCCCAGAGGATTTGGGGCTGTTTCCTCTCCCGGTTTTCCAGAGGAACTGGAAATTTGGGAATTCCAAATTTTCCATCCCAAATAATCCGGAAAAAACCCAAATCCCGCTCTGTGAATTCCCAAATTTTCACGGCTTCCCAAACCCTTTAAAATTCCCAAAAAAATCCCAATCCCAGAGGATTTTGGGTCTCTTTCCTTTCCCAGTTTTCCAGAGGATCTGGAAATTTGGGAATTCTGTGTTTTCCATCCCAAATAATCCGGAAAAAACCCAAATCCCGCTCTGTGAATTCCCAAATTTTTTCAGCTTCCCAAACCCTTTAAAATTCCCAAAAAAATCCCAATCCCAGAGGATTTGGGGCTGTTTCCTCTCCCGGTTTTCCTGGAGCTGGAAAATTGGGAATTCTGTGTTTTCCATCCCAAATAATCCGGAAAAAACCCAAATCCCGCTCTGTGAATTCCCAAATTTTCACGACTTCCCAAATCCTTCAAAATTCCCAAAAAAATCCCAATCCCAGAGGATTTGGGGCTGTTTCCTCTCCCGGTTTTCCAGAGGAACTGGATTTTGCTCCAAGGTTTTCCTGGAGCTGGAAATTTGTGAAAATTCCAAGTTTTCCATCCCAAATAATCAGGAATAAACCCAAATCCCGCTCTGTGAATTCCCAAATTTTTTGAGCTTCCCAAACCCTTTAAAATTCCCAAAAAATCCCAATCCCAGAGGATTTGGGGCCATTTCCTTTTCCCGGTTTTCCTGGAGCTGGAAATCTGGGAATTCCAAGTTTTCCATCCCAAATAATCTGGAAAAACCCAAATCCCGCTCTGTGAATTCCCAAATTTTTTGAGCTTCCCAAACCCTTTAAAATTCCCAAAAAAATCCCAATCCCAGAGGATTTTGGGGCTCTTTCCTTTCCCGATTTTCCAGAGAAGCCAAAATTTGAGGGATTTTCCCAAATTTTTTTTTTTTTTGGCAGAACAAGGAGGGAGAACCCGAATCCAAAATTCCCAGGGAAGATGAGGAAGAGGAGCCGCTCAAGCACAGGTGAGGAATTCCTGCTTTATTCCCAGGTTTTTTTGGGAATGTTCTTCCCTCAGGAGGATTTTCCTGATTAAAGCGGAATTTTCTGTCGGAATTTGGTGCGAAAATTCGGGATCAGGGGTGGGATGGAGGGAAAAAATTCCCAAAAATCCTGAGGGAAAAAATTCCCAAAAATCCTGAGGGAAAAAATTCCCAAAAATCCTGAGGTTGAGGGAAAAAATTCCCAAAAAATTCCCAAAAAATCTGAGGCTGAGGGGAAAAAATTCCCAAAATTCCTGAGGGAAAAAATTCCCAAAATTCCTGAGGGAAAACAATTCTGAGGGAAAAAATTCCCAAAAAATTCCCAAAAAATTCCCAAAAATTCCCAAAAATATCCCAAAAAATTCCCAAAAATCCTGAGGGAAAAAAAAATCCCAAAAATCCTGAGGGAAAAAAATTCCCAAAAATCCTGAGGTTGAGGGAAAAAATTCCAAAAAAATTCCCAAAAAAATCCCAAAAAATCTGAGGTTGAGGGGAAAAAATTCCCAAAAATCCTGAGGTTGGAGGGAAAAAATTCCCAAAAATCCTGAGGTTGGAGGGAAAAAATTCCCAAAAAAACTGAGGGAAAAAATTCCCAAAAATCCTGAGGGAAAAAAATTCCCAAAAATCCTGAGGGAAAAAATTCCTAAAAATTCTGAGGTTGAGGGAAAAAATTCCCAAAAATCCTGAGGGAAAAAAATTCCCAAAAATCCTGAGGGAAAAAAATTCCCAAAAATCCTGAGGCAAAAAAAATCCCGAAAAAAAATTCCCAAAAATCCTGAGGTTGGAGGGAAAAAATTCCCAAAAAATCTGAGGTTGAGGGAAAAAAATTCCCAAAAATCCTGAGGGAAAAAATTCCCCCAAAAATTCCCAAAAAATTCCCAAAAATCCTGAGGGAAAAAAAATTCCAAAAAATCCTGAGGCTGAGGGAAAAAATTCCCAAAAAATTCCCCAAAATTCTGAGGTTGAGGGAAAAAATTCCCAAAAATCCTGAGGGGAAAAAATTCCCGAAAAAATTCCCAGAAAACCTGAGACAAAAAAATTCCCAAACATCCTGAGGTTGAGGGAAAAAAATTCCCAAAATTCTGAGGCAAAAAAATTCCCAAAAATCCTGAGAGAAAAAACTTCCCAAAAATTCTGAGGGAAAAAAATTCCCTAAAAACTGAGGGAAAAAAATTCCCAAAAAATTCTGAGGGAAAAAAATTCCCAAAAAATTCTGAGGGAAAAAAATTCCCAAAAATTCCCAAAAAATTCCCAAAAATTCCCAAAAAATCTGAGGCTGAGGGGAAAAAATTCCCAAAAATCCTGAGGTTGGAGGGAAAAAATTCCCAAAAATCTGAGGTTGAGGGAAAAAAATTCCCAAAAATCCTGAGGGAAAAAAATTCCCAAAAATCCTGAGGTTGGAGGGAAAAAATTCCCAAAAATCCTGAGGGGAAAAAATTCCCGAAAAAATTCCCAAAAAACCTGAGACAAAAAAATTCCCAAAAATCCTGAGGTTGGAGGGAAAAAAATTCCCAAAAAATCCTGAGGTTGAGGGAAAAAAAATCCCAAAAATCCTGAGGTTGAGGGATAAAATTCCCAAAAAATTCCCAAAAAATTCCCAAAAAATTCCCAAAAAATTCCCAAAAATCCTGAGGCTGAGGGAAAAAAAATCCCAAAAATCCTGAGGTTGGAGGGAAAAAAATTCCCAAAAAATCCTGAGGTTGAGGGAAAAAAATTCCCAAAAATCCTGAGGGAAAAATTTCCCAAAAATCCTGAGGGAAAAAAATTCCCAAAAATCCTGAGGGAAAAAATTCCCCCAAAATTCCCCCAAAATTCCCCAAAAATTCCCCAAAAATTCCCAAAAAATTCCCAAAAAATTCCCAAAAAATTCCCAAAATTCCTGAGGCTGAGGGATTTTCCAGAGGCAGCCGGAATTTTGGGAATTCCTGCATGGATTCAGCAGGGATTGGAATTTTTCCATGGATTCCTGGGGTTTTTTCCTTGGAAATCCCAACGCGATTCCGGCTGATTCCAAAGGGAAAATCCCATCGGGATTTTTTTTTTTTGGGATCACAAATTTGGGTGGAAAACGTGGTCGAATTCCCGTGGATTTATCCCTAAAAAATTCCTTGGTGGGAGAAAAACGGGAAAAATGAGGGAAAAAAGAGGGAAAAAAACAGGAAAAAAGAGGAAAAATTTGAGGAAAAAATGAGGAAAAAAGAGGAAAAAAGAGGGAAAATGAGGGAAGAAAAGAGGAAAAAATGAGGGAAAAATAAGGGAAAAAAAGAGGAAAAGAAGTGGGAAAATGAGGGGAAAAAACAGGAAAAAAGGAAAAAATGAGGGAAAAAATTGAGGAAAAAAGAGGGAGAAAATGAGGAAAAAATGAGGAAGAAAATAAGGAAAAAGTGAGGGGAAAAAAGAGGGAAAAAAGAGGAAAAATGAGGGAAAAAGGAAAAAATGAGGAGAAAAATGAGGGAAAAATGGGGGAAAAAGAGGAGAAAATGAGG
The DNA here is from genome assembly GCA_021534815.1 of Acrocephalus arundinaceus. Classification (NCBI taxonomy): domain Eukaryota; kingdom Metazoa; phylum Chordata; class Aves; order Passeriformes; family Sylviidae; genus Acrocephalus; species Acrocephalus arundinaceus. The sequence goes on along the minus strand of JAJEOU010000373.1, from coordinate 52,523,439 downwards.
AAAAATGGGGAAAAATGGGGGAAAAATGAGGGAAAATGAGGGAAAATGGGGGAAAAAGGAGGGAAAAAATGAGGAAAAAATTGAGGGAAGAAAAGAGGAAAAAATGAGGGAAAAATAAGGGAAAAATGAGGGAAAAAAGTGGGAAAAATGAGGGGAAAAAACAGGAAAAAAAGGAAAAAATGAGGGGAAAAAATTGAGGAAAAAAGGGAGAAAATGAGGAAGAAATGAGGAAGAAAATAAGGAAAAAGTGAGGGGAAAAAGAGGGAAAAAAGAGGAAAAAATGAGGGAAAAAAGAGGAAAAAAATGAGGAGAAAAACGAGGAAAAAAATGAGGAGAAAAATGAGGGAAAAATGGGGGAAAAAGAGGAGAAAATGAGGAAAAATGGGGAAAAATGAGGGGAAATGAGGGAAAAAATGAGGAAAACAAGAGGAAAAAAGAGGGAAAAATGAGGGAAGAAAAGAGGAAAAATGAGGGAAAAATAAGGGAAAAAAAGAGGAAAAAAAGTGGGAAAAATGAGGGGAAAAAACAGGAAAAAAAGGAAAAAATGAGGGAAAAAATTGAGGAAAAAAGAGGGAGAAAATGAGGAAAAAATGAGGAAGAAAATAAGGAAAAAGTGAGGGAAAAAAGAGGGAAAAAGAGGGAGAAAATGAGGAAAAAATGAGGAAAAAATAAGGAAAAAGTGAGGGGAAAAAAGAGGAAAAAAGAGGGAGAAAATGAGGAAAAAATGAGGAAAAAAATGAGGGGAACAAAGAGGGAAAAAGGGGAAAAATGGGGGAAAAAGAGGAAAAAAAGAGGGAAAAATGAGGAAAAATGAGGGAAAAATGAGGAAAATGAGGAAAAAAGAGGGAAGAAAAGAGGAAAAAATGAGGGAAAAATAAGGGAAAAAAATGAGGGAAAAAAGTGGGAAAAATGAGGGGAAAAAACAGGAAAAAAGGAAAAAACGAGGGAAAAAATTGAGGAAAAAAGAGGGAGAAAATGAGGAAAAAATGAGGAAGAAAAGAAGGAAAAAGTGAGGGGAAAAAGAGGGAAAAAGAGGAAAAAATGAGGGAAAAAGGAAAAAATGAGGGAAAAATGGGGGAAAAAGAGGAGAAAATGAGGAAAAAATGGGGAAAAATGGGGGAAAAAGGAGGGAAAAAAGAGGAAAAAATGAGGGAAAAATGGGGAAAAAGGAGGAGAAAATGAGGGGGAAAAAGTGGGAAAAAGAGGAAAAAAAGAGGAAAAAAGAGGGAAAAAAGAGGAAAAAGAGGGGAAAAAAGAGGAAAAATGAGGGAAGAAAAGAGGAAAAATGAGGGAAAAATAAGGGAAAAAAGAGGAAAAAAGTGGGAAAAATGAGGGGAAAAAACAGGAAAAAAAGGAAAAAATGAGGGAAAAAATTGAGGAAAAAAGAGGGAGAAAATGAGGAAAAAATGAGGAAGAAAATAAGGAAAAAGTGAGGGGAAAAAAGAGGGAAAAAAGAGGAAAAAAATGAGGGAAAAAGAGGAAAAAAATGAGGAAAAAAATGAGGAGAAAATGAGGGAAAAATGGGGAAAAAAGAGGAGAAAATGAGGAAAAAATGGGGAAAAATGAGGGAAAATGAGGGAAAAAATGAGGAAAACAAGAGGAAAAAAGAAGGAAAAATGAGGGAAGAAAAGAGGAAAAAATGAGGGAAAAATAAGGGAAAAATGAGGGGAAAAAAGTGGGAAAAATGAGGGGAAAAAACAGGAAAAAAAGGAAAAATGAGGGGAAAAATTGAGGAAAAAGAGGGAGAAATGAGGAAAAAATGAGGAAGAAAATAAGGAAAAAGTGAGGGGAAAAAAGAGGGAAAAAAGAGGAAAAAATGAGGGAAAAATGAGGGAAAATGGGGAAAAATGGGGGAAAAATGAGGGGAAAATGAGGGGAAAAAGTGGGAAAAATGAGGAAAAAAGAGGAAAAAAAGAGGGGAAAAAGAGAAAAAAGAAGAAAAATGAGGGGAAAACGGGGAAAAATGGGGAAAAAATGAGGGAAAAAAGGAGGAAAAAATTGAGGGGAAAAAGGAGGAAAAAATGAGGAAAAAAATGAGGAAAAAAGAAAAAAGGGGGAAAAGGAGGAAGAAAAATGAGGGAAAAAAGAGGGAAAATGAGGGAAAAAATGAGGGAAAAATGAGGAGAAAATGAGGGGAAGAAAGAGGGAAAAAGGGGAAAAAATGGCGGAAAAAGAGGGAAAAATGAGGAAAAATGAGGGAAAAAATGAGGAAAACGAGGAAAAAAGAGGGAAAATGAGGGAAGAAAAGAGGAAAAAATGAGAGAAAAAAGTGGGAAAAATGAGGGGAAAAAGTGGGAAAAATGAGGGAAAAAAGTGGGAAAAATGAGGGAAAAAAGTGGGAAAAATGAGGGAAAAAAGTGGGAAAAATGAGGGAAAAAAGTGGGAAAAATGAGGGGAAAAAACAGGAAAAAAAGGAAAAAATGAGGGAAAAATGAGGGAAAAATGAGGGAGAAAATGAGGAAAAAATGAGGAAGAAAATGAGGAAAAAGTGAGGGGTAAAAAGAGGGAAAAAAGAGGAAAAAATGAGGGAAAAATGAGGGGAAAATGAGGGAAAAGGAGGGAAAAATTGAGGAGAAAAAGGAGGGAAAAATTGAGGGAAGAAAAGAGGAAAAATGAGGGGAAAAAAGAGGAGAAAAAATGAGGAAAAATGAGAGAAAAAATAGGGAAAAATGAGGGAAAAAGAGGGAAAAATGAGGGAAAAAGGGAAAAAGTGGAAAAAAAGGAGGAAGAAAAAAGAGGAAAAAATCAGGAAAAAAGAAAAAATGAGGAAAAAATGAGGGAAAAAAGAGGGAAAAAAGTGGGAAAATGAGAGGAAAAATGAGGAGAAAATGAGGGAAAATGAGGGAAAAAATGAGGAAAAAAGGGGGGAAAATGAGGAAAAAATGGGGAAAAAAGGAAAAAAATGAGGAAAAAAAGTGGGAAAAATGAGGAAAAAATGAGGAAAAAAGTGGGAAAAATGAGGAAAAAATGAGGAAAAAAGTGGGAAAAAAGAGGAAAAAATGAGGAAAAAAAGAGGAAAAATGAGGGAAAAAATGAGGAAAAAAGAGGGAAAAATGAGGAAAAAATGGGGAAAAATGGAAAAAAATGAGGAAAAAAAGTGGGAAAAATGAGGAAAAAATGAGGAAAAAAAAGTGGGAAAAATGAGAAAAAAATGAGGAAAAAAGTGGGAAAAATGAGAAAAAAATGAGGAAAAAAAGCGGGGAAAAATGAGGGGAAAATGAGGAAAAAAAGAGGAAAAATGAGGAAAAAATGAGGAAAAAAAGAGGAAAAATGAGGGAAAAAATGAGGAAAAAAAGAGGAAAAATGAGGGAAAAAATGAGGAAAAAATGAGAAAAAAAGGAAAAAATGAGGGAAAAATGAGGGAAAAATGAGAAAAAAATGAGAATAAAAGAGGGAAAAAAGAGGGAAAAAATGAGGAAAAATGAGGAAAAAAATGAGGAAAAATTTGAGGGAAAAAAGAGAAAAAAATTGAGGAAAAAAGAGAAAAAATTGAGGAAAAAATGGGGAAAAAGAGGGAAAAAAAGTGGGAAAAATGAGGGAAAAAAAGAGGAAAAAATGAGGGGAAAATGAGGAAAAAAGAGGAGAAAATGGGGAAAAAATGAGGAAAAAAGAGGAGAAAATGAGGAAAAATCGGGAATAAATGTGGAGCTGATTGGGATTGAAAATTCCTGGGATTTCTTCCCATTGGGAATGTGCGCAGGAAAAGGAGGAGGAGAAAAGGGAATGGGAGTGGGAGTGGGAATGGGAATGGGAATGGGGAATGGGGAATGGGAATGGGAATGGGGAATGGGGAATGGGAATGGGAATGGGAATGGGGAATGGGAAATGGGAATGGGAATGGGAATGGGAATGGGAATGGGGAATGGGAATGGGGAATGGGAATGGGGAATGGGAATGGGGAATGGGAATGGGAATGGGGAATGGGGAATGGGGAATGGGGAATGGGAATGGGGAATGGGGAATGGGGGAATGGGGAATGGGGAATGGGGAATGGGGAATGGGGAATGGGGAATGGGAATGGGGAATGGGGAATGGGAATGGGAATGGGGAATGGGGAATGGGAATGGGGGGAATGGGAATGGGGAATGGGAATGGGAATGGGGAATGGGGAATGGGGAATGGGAATGGGGAATGGGGAATGGGAATGGGGAATGGGGAATGGGGAATGGGAATGGGGAATGGGGAATGGGAATGGGGAATGGGGAATGGGGAATGGGAATGGGAATGGGGAATGGGGAATGGGGAATGGGGAATGGGGAATGGGAATGGGGAATGGGAATGGGAATGGGAATGGGGAATGGGGAATGGGGAATGGGAATGGGGAATGGGGAATGGGGAATGGGAATGGGGAATGGGGAATGGGAATGGGGAATGGGGAATGGGGAATGGGAATGGGGAATGGGGAATGGGGAATGGAATGGGAATGGGGAATGGGGAATGGGGAATGGGAATGGGATGGGGATGGGGAATGGGGAATGGGGAATGGGGAATGGGGAATGGGGAATGGGGAATGGGGAATGGGGGAATGGGGATGGGGAATGGGAATGGGGAATGGGAATGGGGGAATGGGAATGGGAATGGGGAATGGGAATCTCCATTCCTGGTGGGATTTAAATCCATGGAATGGGGAATGGGATTTCAAAGCCTGGAATGGGGAATGGGAATCCTCATTCCTGGTGGGCTTCAAATCCATGGAATGGGGAACAGGAATCCCCATTCCCGGTGGGATTTCAATCCATGGAATGGGGAATTGGATCCCCTATTCCCAGTGGGATTTGAAATCCATGGGATGGGGAATGGGATCCCCCAATTCCTTGTGGGATTTGAAAGCCATGGAATGGGGAATGGGATTTAAAAGCCGTGGAATGGGAATTCCCCATTCCCGGTGGGATTTATGGGATTTCAAAGCCATGGAATTGGAATTCCCATTCCCAGAGGGATTTATGGGATTTCAAAGCCATGGAATGGGAATTCCCATTCCCAGTGGGATTTATGGGATTTCAAAGCCATGGAATTGGAATTCCCTTTCCCAGTGGGATTTATGGGATTTCAAAGCCATGGAATTGGAATTCCCCATTCCCAGTGGGATTTATGGGATTTCAAAGCCATGGAATTGGAATTCCCATTCCCAGTGGGATTTATGGGATTTCAAAGCCATGGAATTGGAATTCCTGGTGGGATTTATGGGATTTCAAAGCCATGGAATTGGAATTCCTGGTGGGATTTATGGGATTTCAAAGCCATGGAATTGGAATTCCCATTCCCAGTGGGATTTATGGGATTTCAAAGCCATGGAATTGGAATTCCCCATTCCCAGAGGGATTTATGGGATTTCAAAGCCATGGAATGGGAATTCCTGGTGGGATTTATGGGATTTCAAAGCCATGGAATTGGAATTCCTGGTGGGATTTATGGGATTTCAAAGCCATGGAATTGGAATTGGAATTCCCATTCCCAGTGGGATTTATGGGATTTCAAAGCCATGGAATTGGAATTCCTGGTGGGATTTATGGGATTTCAAAGCCATGGAATGGGAATTCCCATTCCCAGTGGGATTTATGGGATTTCAAAGCCATGGAATGGGAATTCCTGGTGGGATTTATGGGATTTCAAAGCCATGGAATTGGAATTCCCATTCCCAGTGGGATTTATGGGATTTCAAAGCCATGGAATGGGAATTCCCATTCCCAGTGGGATTTATGGGATTTCAAAGCCATGGAATGGGAATTCCTGGTGGGATTTATGGGATTTCAAAGCCATGGAATGGGAATTCCCATTCCCGGTGGGATTTATGGGATTTCAAAGCCATGGAATGGGAATTCCCCATTTCCGGTGGGATTTATGGGATTTCAAAGCCATGGAATTGGAATTCCTGGTGGGATTTATGGGATTTCAAAGCCATGGAATGGGAATTCCCATTCCCGGTGGGATTTATGGGATTTCAAAGCCATGGAATTGGAATTCCTGGTGGGATTTATGGGATTTCAAAGCCATGGAATTGGAATTCCCATTCCCAGTGGGATTTATGGGATTTCCAAGCCATGGAATGGGAATTCCCATTCCCGATGGGATTTATGGGATTTCAAAGCCATGGAATGGGAATTCCCATTCCCGGTGGGATTTATGGGATTTCAAAGCCATGGAATTGGAATTCCCATTCCTGGTGGGATTTATGGGATTTCAAAGCCATGGAATTGGAATTCCCATTTCCGGTGGGATTTATGGGATTTCAAAGCCATGGAATGGGAATTCCTGGTGGGATTTATGGGATTTCAAAGCCATGGAATTGGAATTCCTGGTGGGATTTATGGGATTTCCAAGCCATGGAACGGGAATTCCCATTCCCAGTGGGATTTATGGGATTTCAAAGCCATGGAATTGGAATTCCCATTCCTGGTGGGATTTATGGGATTTCAAAGCCATGGAATTGGAATTCCTGGTGGGATTTATGGGATTTCAAAGCCATGGAATTGGAATTCCCCATTCCTGGTGGGATTTATGGGATTTCCAAGCCATGGAACGGGAATTCCCATTCCCAGTGGGATTTATGGGATTTCCAAGCCATGGAACGGGAATTCCCATTCCCAGTGGGATTTATGGGATTTCAAAGCCATGGAATGGGAATTCCCCATTCCCAGTGGGATTTATGGGATTTCAAAGCCATGGAACGGGAATTCCCATTCCCAGTGGGATTTATGGGATTTCAAAGCCATGGAATTGGAATTCCCATTCCTGGTGGGATTTATGGGATTTCAAAGCCATGGAATGGGAATTCCCATTCCCAGTGGGATTTATGGGATTTCAAAGCCATGGAATTGGAATTCCTGGTGGGATTTATGGGATTTCAAAGCCATGGAATTGGAATTCCCATTCCCGATGGGATTTATGGGATTTCAAAACCATGGAATTGGAATTCCCATTCCCGATGGGATTTATGGGATTTCAAAGCCACGGAATGGGAATTCCCATTCCCGATGGGATTTATGGGATTTCAAAGCCATGGAATGGGAATTCCCATTCCCGGTGGGATTTATGGGATTTCAAAGCCATGGAATTGGAATTCCCCATTCCCGGTGGGATTTATGGGATTTCAAAGCCATGGAATTGGAATTCCTGGTGGGATTTATGGGATTTCAAAGCCATGGAATGGGAATTCCCATTCCCGGTGGGATTTATGGGATTTCAAAGCCATGGAATTGGAATTCCCATTCCTGATGGGATTTATGGGATTTCAAAGCCGGATCCACAATTCCGTGTGTCCCTCCCGATTCCCGACATTCCGGCTTTTCCTCATTTTCCCGCTTTTCCCAGGGAGATCAAACTCCGGAATTACGATCCCGAGGATGAGGAGCTGAAGAAGCGGAAGCTGCCCCCGGGAAAACCGGCCTCAGGTGGGAAAATCCGGGAATGTGGGAATGGGAATGAAGGTTTGGGAAGATCCGTTGGGATGAGGCGTCCATGGAACCTGGAAGGGTTTGGAAAATTTGATCCAGGATTGGACAAGAGGGGTGGGAACAATTCCAGCCCTAAATCCAAGGATTCATCCCGGAAATTCCGGCTTTTTTTTTTTTTTGTGGGATTTTAGTTTGGAATTGAGGGCGTTGGGGGCTGGAATTTCCATGAAGGAATTTCCTGGATCCTGAAATGTGGAGTTTTCCTGGAATAAATCCACTGAAAAATGGGAATAAAAAGGAGGGATGGGAATGGTTGGGAATGACTGGGAATGGTTGGGAATGACTGGGAATGACTGGGAATGGTTGGGAATGACTGGGAATGAACTGGGAATGACTGGGAATGGTTGGGAATGAACTGGGAATGAACTGGGAATGAACTGGGAATGACTGGGAATGGTTGGGAATGAACTGGGAACGAACTGGGAATGAACTGGGAATGACTGGGAATGGCTGGGAATGACTGGGAATGGTTGGGAATGGTTGGGAATGGTTGGGAATGGTTGGGAATGGTTGGGAATGAACTGGGAATGACTGGGAATGGCTGGGAATGACTGGGAATGGTTGGGAATGACTGGGAATGGTTGGGAATGGTTGGGAATGGCTGGGAATGACTGGGAATGACTGGGAATGGTTGGGAATGGTTGGGAATGGCTGGGAATGGTTGGGAATGGCTGGGAATGGTTGGGAATGGTTGGGAATGACTGGGAATGGCTGGGAATGGTTGGGAATGGTTGGGAATGGTTGGGAATGGTTGGGAATGACTGGGAATGACTGGGAATGGTTGGGAATGGTTGGGAATGGTTGGGAATGGTTGGGAATGGTTGGGAATGACTGGGAATGGTTGGGAATGGTTGGGAATGGTTGGGAATGGTTGGGAATGGTTGGGAATGGTTGGGAATGGTTGGGAATGGTTGGGAATGACTGGGAATGGTTGGGAATGGTTGGGAATGGTTGGGAATGGTTGGGAATGGTTGGGAATGACTGGGAATGACTGGGAATGGTTGGGAATGGTTGGGAATGGTTGGGAATGGTTGGGAATGGTTGGGAATGACTGGGAATGGTTGGGAATGGTTGGGAATGACTGGGAATGGTTGGGAATGACTGGGAATGGTTGGGAATGGTTGGGAATGGTTGGGAATGGTTGGGAATGGTTGGGAATGACTGGGAATGGTTGGGAATGGTTGGGAATGACTGGGAATGGCTGGGAATGGTTGGGAATGGTTGGGAATGGTTGGGAATGACTGGGAATGAACTGGGAATGGTTGGGAATGGTTGGGAATGGTTGGGAATGGTTGGGAATGGTTGGGAAGGGTTGGGAATGGTTGGGAATGACTGGGAATGGTTGGGAATGGTTGGGAATGGCTGGGAATGGTTGGGAATGGTTGGAAATGGTTGGGAATGATTGGGAATGGTTGGGAATGGTTGGGAATGACTGGGAATGGTTGGGAATGGTTGGGAATGGTTGGGAATGACTGGGAATGGTTGGGAATGGTTGGGAATGGTTGGGAATGGTTGGGAATGGTTGGGAATGGCTGGGAATGATTGGGAATGGTTGGGAATGGTTGGGAATGACTGGGAATGGTTGGGAATGGTTGGGAATGGTTGGGAATGGTTGGGAATGACTGGGAATGGTTGGGAATGATTGGGAATGACTGGGAATGGTTGGGAATGAACTGGGAATGGTTGGGAATGGTTGGGAATGGTTGGGAATGGTTGGGAATGACTGGGAATGGTTGGGAATGGTTGGGAATGACTGGGAATGGTTGGGAATGAACTGGGAATGGTTGGGAATGACTGGGAATGGTTGGGAATGACTGGGAATGACTGGGAATGACTGGGAATGGTTGGGAATGACTGGGAATGACTGGGAATGACTGGGAATGGTTGGGAATGGTTGGGAATGACTGGGAATGACTGGGAATGGTTGGGAATGGTTGGGAATTTTTGGGAATTCTGGCCCTTTCCTTGTGTTTTTGTCGGAGTTTAAAACTTCCATGTGAAAAGGAAAAACATGGAAAAGCTGGGAAGGGAAGGGAATTCCTGAGGGAACTGGGAATGTTATCCTGGAAAAATGGGAATGTTTGGGCTCCATCCAAGAGGGTTTTTCCAGCTTTTCCAGTTTGATTCCATGAGATCCGTGCGCTCCCAGGTGCTGCAGCCCCTCCCTGGGTGATTTTTTCCATGAGTTATTCCCGTTATCCCAAATATCTCCAAACCTTTCCCAAAAAACTGGGCTGGAGCTGGACCCCTCCAAATGAGTCTGGAACAGCAAAATTCCAGAGGTTTGGAGCAGCTGATCCCTGTGGAAGTTTGGGAAAAGAGGCCTTGATCCCTTCCAGCCGCCGTTTTTGGGATTCCCAACATTCCCAGATAATTTTTAGGAGTCTCCCGAAGGGTTTGGACACCCTTGGGATGTGTGTGGGGGCCAAGTTTTTAAGGAATGGGGTTTTAGGGAAGTTTTTGGGAGCCGGGAGCGCTGTTGGAATTCCCGGATTTCCAAGGCTGATCCCGGTTCTCCATCTAGTGGAGGAGACGGTGAAGGAGCAGCTGGAAGCGGCAAAGCCGGAGCCGATCATCGATGAGGTGGTGGGTAAAGGCAGGGCTGGAATTCTTGGGAATCCGGGGCTGGAATTCTTGGGAATCCGGGGCTGGAATTCTTGGGAATCCGGGGCTGGAATTCTTGGGAGTACGGGGCTGGAATTCTTGGGAATCCGGGGCTGGAATTCTTGGGAATCCGGGGCTGGAATTCTTGGGAATCCAGGGGCTGGAATTCTTGGGAATCTGGGGCTGGAATTCTTGGGAATTGGGGGCTGGAATTCTTGATTTGGGAATCCGGGGCTGGAATTCTTGGGAATCCAGGGCTGGAATTCTGGATCTGGGAATCCGGGGCTGGAATTCTTGGGAATCTGGGGCTGGAATTCTTGGGAATCTGGGGCTGGAATTCTTGGGAATTGGGGGCTGGAATTCTTGGGAATTGGGGGCTGGAATTCTTGGGAATCCGGGGTTGGAATTCTTGGGAATTGGGGGCTGGAATTCTTCATCTGGGAATCCAGGGCTGGAATTTTTGGGAATCCGGGGCTGGAATTTTTCATCTGGGAATCCGGGGACTGAAATTCTTGGGAATCCAGGGCTGGAATTCTTGGGAATCCGGGGTTGGAATTCTTGGGAATCCGGGGTTGGAATTCTTGGGAATCCAGGGCTGGAATTCTTGGGAATCCGGGGCTGGAATTTTTGGGAATCTGGGGCTGGAATTCTTGGGAATCCGGGGCTGGAATTCTTGGGAATCCGGGGCTGGAATTTTTGGGAATCTGGGGCTGGAATTCTTGGGAATCCGGGGCTGGAATTCTTGGGAATCCAGGGCTGGAATTCTTGGGAATCCGGGGCTGGAATTTTTGGGAATCTGGGGCTGGAATTCTTGGGAATCCGGGGTTGGAATTCTTGGGAATCCGGGGTTGGAATTTTTGGGAATCCGGGGCTGGAATTCTTGGGAATCCAGGGCTGGAATTCTGGGGAATCCGGGGCTGGAATTCTTGGGAGTCCGGGGCTGGAATTCTTGGGAATCCGGGGCTGGAATTCTTGGGAATCCAGGGCTGGAATTCTTGGGAATCCAGGGCTGGAATTCTTGGGAATTGGGGGTTGGAATTCTTGGGAATCCGGGGCTGGAATTCTTGTGAATCTGGGGCTGGAATTCTTCATCTGGGAATCCGGGACTGGAATTCTGGATCTGGGAATCCAGGGCTGGAATTCTTGGAAGTCCGGGGCTGGAATTCTTCATTTGGGAATCCAGGGCTGGAATTCTTGGGAGTCCGGGGCTGGAATTCTGGATCTGGGAATCCAGATTGGGAAATCCAAAGCTGGAAATCCGGATCTGGGAATTCAGAGCTGGAAATTTGGATCCGGGAATCCAGAGCTGGAAATGCGGTTTGGGAAATCCAGAACTGTAAATTTGGATCTGGAGATCCAGAGCTGGAAATCCAGATTGGGAAATTCACAGCTGGAAATTTTGATGTGGAAATCCAGAGCTGGGAATCCGGATCTAGGCATCCAGAGCTGAAAATCTGGATTTGGGAATCTGGAGTTGGAAATCTGGATTGGGAAATCCAGAGCTGGAAATCCAGATTGGGAAATCCACAGCTGGAAATTTGGATTGGGAAATCTGGAACTGGAAATCTGGTTGTGGAAATCCGGAGCAGGAAATCAGGATTGGGAAATCCAGAGCTGGAAATCCAAATTGGGGAATGCAAATTGGGAAATCCTGAGCTGGAAATCTGGATATGGGAATCTGGATCTGGGAATCTAGAGCTGGAAATCCAGACTGGGAAATTCAGAGCTGGAAATCTGGATGTGGGAATCTGGAGTTGGAAATCTGGATTGGGAAATCCAGCTCTGGAAATCCAGACTGGGAAATCCAGAGCTGAAAATCTGGATATGGGAATTCAGAGCTGGAAATTTGGATTGGGAAATCTGGATATAAAATCCAGAGCTGGAAATCTGGATATGGGAATTCAGAGCTGGAAATTTGAATCTGGGAATCCAGAGCTGGAGATCTGATATGGGAATCTGGAGCTGGAAATCTGGATGTGGGAATTCAGAGCTGGAAATTTGGATTGGGAAATCTGGATCTGGAAATCCAGAGCTGGAATTCTTGGGAATCCAGAGCTGGAAATCTGAATTGGAAAATCCAGAGTGGGAAATCCAGACTGGGAAATTCACAGCTGGAAATCTGGATTGGGAAATCCGGAGCTGGAAATCCAGAGCTGGAATTCTTGGGAATCCAGAGGGGGAAATCTGGATTGGGAAATCCAGGGCTGAAAATCTGGATGTGGAAATCTGGATCTGGAAATCTGGATCAGGAATCCAGAGCTGGAAATTTGGATCTGGGAATTCAGAGCTGGAGATCTGGATTGGGAAATCCAGATCTGGAAATCCAAGTTAGGAAATCTGGATCTGGGAATCCGGAGCAGGAAATCCAGATTGGGAAATCCAGATTGGGAAATCTGGATTGGGAAATCTGGATCTGGGAATCTGGATCTGGGAATCCGGATGTGGAAATCCAGAGTTGGAATTCTTGGGAATCCAGAGGGGGAAATCTGGATTGGGAAATCTGAATTGGGAAATCCAGAGCTTGGAAATCTGGATCTGGGAATTCAGAGCTGGAAATCCGGATCTGGGAATCTGATATAGAATCCAGAGCTGGAAATCTGGATGTGGGAAATCTGGATGTGGAAATCTGGATCAGGAATCCAGAGCTGGAAATTTGGATGTGGGAATCCAGATCTGGAAATCCGGATTGGGAAATCCAGATTGGGAAATCCAGACTGGGAAATTCAGAGCTGGAATTCTTGGGAATCCAGAGCTGGAAATGTGGATTTGGGAATTCAGATCTGAAAATCTGGATTGGGAAATCCAGATCTGGAAATCCAGGTTAGGAAATCTGGATCTGGGAATCCGGAGTGGGAAATCCAGATTGGGAAATCCAGATTGGGAAATCCGGATTGGGAAATCTGCATCTGGGAATCCAAAGCTGGAATTCTTGGGAATCCAGAGGTGGAAATCTGAATTGGAAAATCCAGAGTGGGAAATCCAGACTGGGAAATTCACAGCTGGAAATCTGGATTGGGAAATCCGGAGCTGGAAATCCAGAGCTGGAATTCTTGGGAATCCAGAGGGGGAAATCTGGATTGGGAAATCCGGATTGGGAAATCCAGACTGGGAAATTCAGAGCTGGAAATCTGGATTGGGAAATCCGGAGCTGGAAATCCAGAGCTGGAATTCTTGGGAATCCAGAGGGGGAAATCTGGATTGGGAAATCCAGGGCTGAAAATCTGGATGTGGAAATCTGGATGTGGAAATCTGGATCAGGAATCCAGAGCTGGAAATTTGGATGTGGGAATCCAGATCTGGAAATCCGGATTGGGAAATCCAGATTGGGAAATCCAGACTGGGAAATCCAGAGCTGGAATTCTTGGGAATCCAGAGCTGGAAATGTGGATTTGGGAATTCAGATCTGAAAATCCAGATTGGGAAATCCTGATTGGGAAATCCGGATTGGGAAATCTGGATCTGGGAATCCGGAGCGGGAAATCCAGATTGGGAAATCCAGATTGGGAAATCCGGATTGGAAAATCCAGATCTGGGAATCCGGAGCTGCTCCGTGCCAGGTCCAGGCTGGAATTTTGCCTTTCCCTGATGTCTCCTCTCCTTCCTTAGGATTTGGCGAACTTGGCTCCCAGGAAACCCGACTGGTGAGTGCCCATGGAATGCTGATCCCGGGAAAACGGGGTTGGAGTCAGCCGGGAGGGTCCCAACCCCTGGAAATATCCCGGAAAAGCTGATCTGAGGTTTCAAAATCCCAGGAAAATCCCGTGGGAGGCTGGAATGAGCTGATTTTTAAGGATCCTTCCAACTCCAAGCATTCCATGATTCCATGGGATTGGAAAACCCTCCTGGCTGTGGAGGCTGACACAATTCCCTTTTCCCGCCGATCCTTTGGAATGGGTTGGGTTTGGAATGGTGGCACTGGGAAAAAGGGAAGGAATTCCCACTGGGCCATGGAATTGTCGTGACCTCGCCGCTCTCCCGGCAGGGATTTGAAGCGGGATGTGTCCAAGAAGTTGGAAAAGCTGGAGAAGAGGACTCAGAGAGCCATCGCGGAGCTGATCCGTGCGTTCCGGAGCCGCGGGAATGGGGCGGGAAATTCCAGAGGGATTCCGTGATCCGTGCTGGGATGGGAGGGGTTGGTGGGGTTTGATCCCATCCCAGATGGATCTGGGAAGGTGCTGGTCCCAAGGAACTTCCCAAGGAGGCTCCGGGAGCGCTTGGGTTGTGCCGAGGGAAGGGTTTGGGGTCCTGGACTGGGGCATTCCCAATCCATCCCATCTCCATGTTTCCCAATCCATCCCATTTCCATGGCTCCCAATCCATCTTTTCTCCATCCTTCCTCCATGGATCCCAATCCATCCCTTCTCCATCCCTTCTCCATGGCTCCCAATCCAACCTTTCTCCACATTTCCCAATCCATTCCATCTCCATGGCTCCCAATCCCTCCCTTCTCCATCCCATTTCCATTGCTCCCAATCCATCTTTTCTCCATATTTCCCAATCCATCCCATTTCCATGACTTCCGGTCCATCCAATTTCCATGTTTCCCAGTCCATCCCATCTCCATGTTTCCCATTCCACCCCTTCTTCACGTTTCCCAGTCCGTCCCTTCTCCATGGCTCCAAATCCTTCCCATTTCCATGTTTCCCACTCCATTCCATCTCCATGTTTGCCAATCCATTCTTTCTCCTTTGCTCCCAATCCAGTCCTTCTCCATATTTCCCAGTCCATCCCATCTCCATGGCTCCCATTCCATCTTTTCTCCATCCTTTCTCCATGTTTCCCAGTCCATCCCTTCTCCATCCCATTTCCACGTTTCCCAATCCATCCATTTCCACGTTTCCCAGCCCATCCCATCTCCATGGCTCCCAATCCATCTTTTCTCCGTGGCTCCCAGTTCATCCCTTCTCCATGGCTCCTAATCCATCCCATCTCCTTCCCATTTCCGTGTTTCCCAGTCCATCCCATCCCCATGACTTCCAGCCCATCCCTTCTCCATGTTTACCAGTCCATCCCATTTCCTTGGCTCCCATTCCATCTTTTCTCCATCCTTTCTCCATGGCTCCCATCTCCATGTTTCCCATTCCATCCCGTTTCCATGGCTCCCAATCCATTCCATCTCCATGGCACCCAATCCATCTTTTTCTCCATGGATCCAAATCCATCCCCTTTCCATCCCTTCTCCATCCCATCTCCATGGCTCCCAATCCATCCCTTCTCCCTCCCTTCTCCGTGTTTCCCACTCCATCCCTTCTCCATGCCTCCAAATCCATCCCATCTCCATGACTCGCAATCCAACCCTTCTCCATCCCTCCTCCATGGCTCCCAGTCCATCCTGTCTCAATCCCTTCTTGAGCCTTTCTCCGTGTTTCTCAATCCATTCCATCTCCATGGCTCCCAATCCATTCTTTTTCCATGGCTCTGAGTCCATCCCTTCTCCATGGCTCCCAGTCCATCATTTCTCCATGTTTCCCAATCCATCCCATTTCCATGGCTCCCAATCCATCCCTTCTCCATCCTTTCTCCATGGCTTCCTATCTATTCTTTCTCCACGTTTCCCAATCCATCCTTTCTCCATGCCTCCCAATCCATCCCTTCTCCACATTTCCCAGCCCATCCCTTCTCCATGTTCCCCAGCCCATCCCATCTCCATGGCTCCCAATCCATCCCTTCTCCATCCCATCTCCACGTTTCCCAATCCAACCCTTTCCATGGTTCCCAATCCATCCCTTCTCCATGGCTCCCAGTCCATCCCATTTCCATGGCTCCCAATCCATCCTGTTTCCATCCCATCTCCATCCCTTCTCCGTGGCTCCCAGCCCATCCCTTCTCCATGTTTCCCAGTCCATCCCATCTCCATGGCTCCCAGTCCATCCCATTTCCATCCCATCTCCATGGCTCCCAATCCATCTTTTCTCCATGTTACCCAATCCATCCCACTTCCACATTTCCCAGTCCATCCCATTTCCATGGCTCCCAATCCATCCTTTCTCCATGGCTCCCATCTCCATGTTTCCCAGTCCATCCCTTCGCCATGGCTCCCAATCCACCCCATTTCCATGTTTCCCAGTCCACCCCATCTCCATGGCTCCCAGCCCATCCCATTTCCACATTTCCCAATCCATCCCATCCCCATGACTTCCAGTCCATCCCTTCTCCGCGTTTCCCAGTCCATCCCATCTCCATGGCTCCCAGTCCATCCCATTTCCATCCCATCTCCATGGCTCCCAATCCATCTTTTCTCCATGGCTCCCAATCCATCCCACTTCCACATTTCCCAGTCCATCCCATTTCCATGGCTCCCAATCCATCTTTTCTCCACGTTTCCCAGTCCATTCCTTCTCCATGGCTCCCAATCCATCTTTTCTCCATGGCTCCCAGTCCATCCCTTCTCCATCCCATTTCCATTGTTCCCAGTCCATTTTTCTTCCACGTTTCCCAATCCATGCCCTCTCCATGTCTCCCAATCCATCCCATTTCCACATTTCCCAGCCCATCCCATTTCCATTGTTCCCAGTCCATCCCATCTCCATGGCTCTGAATCCATCCTTTCCCCATGGCTCCCAGTTCATCCCATTTCCATGTTTCCCAGTCCATCCCTTCTCCATGGCTCCCAATCTATCTTTTCTCCGTGTTTCCCAATCCATCCCATTTCCATGACTCCCAATCCAACCCTTCTCCATCCCATCTCCACGTTTCCCTCTCCATCCCTTCTCCATGTTTCCCAAGCAATCCCATTTCCATGTTTCCCAGTCCATCCCTTTTCCATGGCTCCCAGCCCATCCCATTTCCACATTTCCCAATCCATCCCTTCTCCATGTTTCCAATCCATCCCATCTCCATGGCTCCCAGTCCATCATTTCTCCATGTTTCCCAATCAATCCCATTTCCATGACTCCCAATCCATTCCTTCTCCATCCCATTTCCACATTTCCCAATCCATCCCATTTCCACGTTTCCCAGCCCATCCCATCTCCATGGCTCCCAATCCATCTTTTCTCCATGACTCTGAATCCATCTTTTCTCCGTGGCTCCCAGTTCATCCCTTCTCCATGGCTCCTAATCCATCCCATCTCCTTCCCATTTCCGTGTTTCCCAGTCCATCCCATCCCCATGACTTCCAGCCCATCCCTTCTCCATGTTTACCAATCCATCCCATTTCCTTGGCTCCCATTCCATCTTTTCTCCATCCTTTCTCCATGGCTCCCATCTCCATGTTTCCTGGTCCATCTCTTCTTCACATTTCCCAATCCATCCCATTTCCACGTTTCCCAATCCATTTTTTCTCCATGGCTTCCAGTCCACCCCTTTTCCATGTTTCCCAATCCATTCTTTTTCCATGTTTCCCAATCCATCCCATCTCCATGACTCCCAATCCATCCCTTCTCCATCCCATTTCCACATTTCCCAATCCATCCCATTTCCACATTTCCCAGTCCATCCCATTTCCATTTTTCCCAGTTCATCCCATCTCTGTGGCTCCCAATCCATACTTTTTCCATGTTTCCCAATTTATCCCATCTCCATGGCTCCTAATCCAACCCATCCCCATGACTCCCAATCCATTCTTTTTCCACGTTTCCCAGCCCATCGCATTTCCATGTTTCCCAATCCATTCTTTTTCCATGGCTCCCAGTCCATCCCATTTCCATGTTTCCCTCTCCATCCCTTCTCCATGGCTCCCAATTCCATCCCTTCTCCATATTTCCCAATCCATCCCTTCTCCATCCCATTTCCATTGCTCCCAGTCCATTTTTCCTCCATGTTTCCCAATCCATGCCCTCTCCATGTTTCCCAATCCAACCCTTCTCCATGGCTCCCAGTCCATCCCATTTTCATGGCTCCCAATCCATTCTTTTTCCATGGCTCCCAATCCATGCCTTCTCCATCCCTTCTCCATGGCTCCCAATCCATCCTTTCTCCATCCTTTCTCCATGTTTCCCAATCCATCCCTTCTCCATGGCTCCCAGTCCATCCCATTTCCACGTTTCCCAATCCATCCCATCTCCACGCCTCCCAGTCCATCCCTTTTCCATGGCTCCCAATCCATCCTTTCTCCACGTTTCCCAATCCATCCCATTTCCACATTCCCAATCCATCCCATCTCCACATTTCCCAATCCCTCCCATTTCCCCGTTTCCCAGCCCATCCCTTTTCCATGTTTTTTCTCCCAGCCCATCCCATTTCCATGTTTTTTCCCCCAGCCCATCCCTTTTCCATGTTTTTTCCCCCAGCCCATCCCATTTCCATGTTTTTTCTCCCAGCCCATCCCATTTCCATGTTTTTCTCCCAGCCCATCCCTTTTCCATGTTTTTTCTCCCAGCCCATCCCTTTTCCATGTTTTTTCTCCCAGCCCATCCCATTTCCATGTTTTTTCTCCCAGCCCATCCCATTTCCATGTTTTTTCTCCCAGCCCATCCCTTTTCCATGTTTTTTCTCCCAGCCCATCCCTTTTCCATGATTTTTCCCGGCAGGAGAACGTTTGAAGGGTCAGGAGGAGGATCTGGCGTCGGCCGTGGGATCGGCCAAGCAGGACGGGAGCGATTCCGACTGAGGAGAATCCATCGGGATCGGGATCCGGATCTGCCGACCCCGCCTCCCTCCCAGTCCGAAATTCCCGAAATTCCCAAAATTCCCGAAATTCCCGCCGTGCCTGGAGGAGAGGCAGATCCAAGGAGCCCGTCTGGCTGTTGAGGAATTCCATGGAAAAACTTTTTGGGATCATGGGGGGTTGATGGGAGCAGGACAGAGCCCAGAAATTCCTTGGAGCAAGGAAAAGTGGGAAAAATCCGGGCTGGGGTCGGAAAAGTCAATGCGGATTTGTTGGGAAAGGAGGGAGACGCCAAAATTCCATGGAAAAACGGGATCATTCCCAGCTCCTGTTCCTGTGCAGACACTCCTGGAGGCTCCGAGTTTTTGGGAATATCCATGGAATTCCTGTGGGATTTGCTTTGCTCCCGGAATTTCCCGACCCTCCGGGAGAGTCTCCGGCTCCTCCTCTTGGGGGTTTTTGTTTTTTATGGATCTTTTCCTAATAAAAAAATTCCATGTGGGAAAAGTTGTGGATTGTCCTGAGGAGGAGAGAGAAGGGATTGAATCCATGGAAATTTGAGGATTGGGATTGAATCCATGGAAATTTGAGTGGGATTGAATCCATGGAAATTTGTGGAAAAGTGGGATTGAATCCGTGGAAATTTGGGTGGGATTGAATCCATGGAAATTTGGGATTGAATCCATAGAAATTGGAGTGGGATTGAATCCATGGAAATTTGAGGAGTGGGATTGAATCCATGGAAATTTGAGTGGGATTGAATCCATGGAAATTTGAGTGGGATTGAATCCATGGAAATTTGAGGAGTGGGATTGATTCCATGGAAATTGGAGTGGGATTGAATCCATGGAAATTGGAGTGGGATTGAATCCATGGAAATTTGGGTGGGATTGAATCCATGGGAATTTGGGATTGAATCCATGGAAATTGGAGTGGGATTGAATCCATGGAAATTTGAGGAAAAGTGGGATTGAATCTGTGGAAATTTGGGTGGGATTGAATCCATGGAAATTTGGGATTGAATCCATGGAAATTTGAGGAGTAGGATTGAATCCATGGAAATTTGAGGAGTAGGATTGAATCCATGGAAATTTGGGTGGGATTGAATCCATGGGATTTTGAGGATTGGGATTGAATCCATGGAAATTTGGGATTGAATCCATGGAAATTTGAGGAGAATTGGGATTGAATCCATGGAAATTTCATGGGATTGGGATCCCATCATGGGAATGGGATCCTGGTGTGGGAATGGGATCCCAGCATAAGTTTGGGATCCTGGCATAGAATTGGGATCCTGGCATGGGATTGGGATTCCAGCACGGGGCCGGGATCCAAGGATGGGAATGGGATCCTGGCACGGGACAGGGATCTTGGAACGGGACTGGGGTGCCAGAACAGGACAGGGATCCTGAATGGGAGTGGGATCATGGAGTGGGACCGGGATCCTGACAGGGATCTTGGTGTGGGAATGGGGTCCCTGTACAGGAGAGGGATCCTGGCATGGGACAGGGATCCCGGTGTGGGACAGGGATCCCAATGTGGGACTGGGATCCCAATGTGGGACTGGGATCCCAATGTGGGACTGGGATCCCAATGTGGGCCAGGGATCCCAATGTGGGACAGGGATCCCAATGTGGGACAGGGATCCCAATGTGGGACAGGGATCCCAATGTGGGCCAGGGATCCCAATGTGGGACAGGGATCCCAATGTGGGACAGGGATCCCAATGTGGGACAGGGATCCTGGCATCAGACAGGGATCCCGATATGGGACAGGGATTGTGGCATGGGACAGGGATCCCAGTGTGGGGCAGGGATCCCAGTATGGGACAATGATCTTGGCATGGGATAGGGATCCTGGCATGGGATGATGATCCAGGCATGGGACAGGGATCTCGGTGTGGGACAGGGATCCCAATGTGGAACTGGGATCATGGAGTGGGACAGGGATCCTGGCATGGGACAGGGATCCCAGTGTGGGACAGGGATCCCAGTTTGGGACAGGGATCCTGCATAGGACAGGGATCGTGGAGTGGGGCAGGGATCCTGACATGGGACAGGGATCCCAGTGTGGGACAGGGATCCCAAAATGCAATGGGGATCATGAAGTGGGGCAGGGATCCCAGTGTGGGACAAGGATCCTGGCATGGGATGCTGATCCTGGCATGGGATAGGAATCCCAATATGGGAGTGGGATCATGGAATGGGACAGGGATCCCAGTGTGGGACAGGGATCCTGACAGGGATCCTGGCATGGGAATGGGGTCCCTGTACAGGAGAGGGATCCTGGCATGGGCCAGGGATCCCAATGTGGGCCAGGGATCCCAATGTGGGACAGGGATCCTGACAAGGATCCTGGCATGGGAATGGGGTCCCTGTACAGGACAGGGATCCTGGCACGGGACAGGGATCCCGGTGTGGGACAGGGATCATGGACTGGGACAGGGATCCCAGCATGGGATGATGATCCTGGCATGGGACAGGGATCCCGATATGGGACTGGGATCATGGAGTGGGGCAGGGATCCTGGCATAGGACAGGGATCCTGACAGGGATCCCAGTGTAGGACAGGGATCTTGATAAGGATCCTGGCATGGGGATGGGGTCCCTGTATAAGAGGGGAATCCTGGCCTAGGACAGGGATCCCAATGTGGGACTGGGACCATGGAGTGGGGCAGGGATCGTGGCATGGAGCAGGGATCCCAATGTGGGACAGGGATCCCAAAATGCAATGGGGATCATGAAGTGGGGCAGGGATCCCAGTGTGGGACAAGGATCCTGGCATGGGATGCTGATCCTGGCATGGGATAGGAATCCCAATATGGGAGTGGGATCATGGAATGGGACAGGGATCCCAGTGTGGGACAGGGATCCTGACAGGGATCCTGGCATGGGAATGGGGTCCCTGTACAGGAGAGGGATCCTGGCATGGGACAAGGATCCCAATGTGGGACAGGGATCCCAGCGTGGGACAGGGATCCTAATGAGGATCCTGGTATGGGAATGGGGTCCCAAAATGCAACTGGGATCATGGAGTGGAATAGGGATCCCAGTGTGAGACAGGGATCCCAGCATGGGATTGGGATACCGGCATGGGACAGTGTGGGACAGGAATCCCAGTATGGGATGATGATCCTGGCATGGGACAGAGATCCCGGAGTGGGACAGGGATCCTGACAGGGATCCTGGCATGGGAATGGGGTCCCAGTACAGGAGAGGGATCCTGGCATGGGACAGGGATCCCAATGTGGGAGAAGGATCATGGAGTGGAGCAGGGATCCTGGCATGAGACAGGGATCCCGATATGGTACAGGGATCCCAATGTGGGACAGGGATCCTAATGAGGATCCTGGTATGGGAATGGGGTCCCAAAATGCAACTGGGTGCATTGAGTGGGACAGGGATCCCAGCATGGGATTGGGATCCTGATATGGGACAGGGATTATGGAGTGGGGCAGGGATCCTGACATGGGACAGAGATCCCAATTTGGGAGTGGGATCATGGAGTGGAGCAGGGATTGTGGCATGGGACAGGAATCCCAGTTTGGGACAGGGATCCTGACAAGGATCCAGGCATGGGAATGGGGTCCCTGTACAGGAGAGGGATCCTGGTATAGAACAGGGATCCCGATATGGGACTGGGACCATGGAGTGGGGCAGGGATCATGGCATGGAGCAGGGATCCCAGTGTGGGACAGGGATCCTGGCATGGGACAGGGATCCCGGTGTGGGACAGGGATCCTGGCATGGGACAGGGATCATGGAGTGGGACGGGGATTTCAGTGTGGGACAGGGATCCTGACAAGGATCCTGGCATGGGAATGGGGTCCCTGTACAGGAGAGGGATCCTGGCATGGGACAGGGATCCCGATGTGGGACAGGGATACCGATATGGGACTGGGATCATGGAGTGGGACAGGGATCCTGGCATGGGATGATGATCCCAGCCTGGGGCAGGGATCCCGGTGTGGGACAGGGATTGTGGAGTGGGGCAGGGATCCCAATGTGGGACAGGGATCCCAGCATGGGATTGGGATACAGGCATGGGACAGTGTGGGACAGGGATCATGGAGTGGGACAGGGATCCTGCATAGGACAGGGATCCCAGTTTGGGATGATCATCCTGGCATGGGACAAGGATCCCGATATGGGACAGGGATCATGGAGTGGGGCAGGGATCCCGGTGTGGGACTGGGATCCCAGTTTGGGACAGGGATCCCGGTGTGGGACAGGGATCCCAGCATGGGACAGGGATCCCGGTGTGGGACAGGGATCATGGAGTGGGGCAGGGATCCCGGTGTGGGACAGGGATCCCATTTTGGGACAGGGATCCCAGAGTGGGGCAGGGATCCTGACATGGGATAGGGATCCCAACGTGGGACAGGGATCCTGGCGTGGGACAATAATCCTGGAATGGGACAGGGATCCCAGTTTGGGACAGGGATCATGATAAGGATCCTGACAAGGATCCTGACATGGGACAGGGATCCCATTTTGGGACAAGGATCATGGCATGGGATGATGATCCTGGCCTGGGACAGGGATCCCAGCACAGGACAATGATCATGGCATGGGATGATGATCCTGGCACGGGACAGGGATCCCATTTTGGGACAGATATCCCAGTGTGAGACAAGGATCCTGGCATGGGAGAAGGATCCCAATGTGGGACTGGGATCATGGAGTGGGACAGGGATTGTGGCATGGAACAGGGATCCCAGCATCGGATTATGATCCCGGTATGGGATGATGATCCCAGCCCAGGACAGGGATCCCGATGTGGGACACGGATCCCAGTGTGGGACAGGGATCCCAGCCTGGGATGATGATCCCAGCATGGGACAGGGATCCCAGCCCAGGACAGGGATCCCGGTGTGGGACAGGGATCCCAGCCTGGGACAGGGATCCCATTTTGGGATGATCATCCTGGCATGGGACAAGGATCCCGATATGGGACAGGGATCCCATTTTGGGACAGGGATCCCATTTTGGGACAGGGATCCCAGCATGGGATGATGATCCCAGCCCCGGACAGGGATCCCGGTGTGTTACTGGGGTTCTGGTGATGAACAGGAATCCCTGTATGGAAAATCCTTCATCCCAAGGAAAATCAGTTTTCCCTCGGCCGATTCCAAGCCGGCCTTTTGTCGGGAAAACTCCGACAGCACCAACACAACCCCAAACCGACACCGGGATCAAACCCATCCCTCAGGATCCTCCCGCCCATTCCCTGTGGATTATCCCCGCCGTTATCCTGACCTTTTAAAAAACCAGGATATTTCTCCCTCCTTTCCTTGGAAACGCCACCTCCCGCCCCTTTTCATTGGATCCCCTCCTGTGCTCGCCGCGCTCCGGCCTTGGAAGTTGTGACATCCCTATAAAATCCAGGCCGGGATTAAAGGCTCCGGGGTGGGCTGGAATTTGGAGGAGGCTCCGAGGGCTCCGTGACGCGAAGCAGGAGCGGCCCCGGAATGTTTGGGATTCTCCAACCTGCTGGGATGACGGAGAGGAGCCTCCATCCCAAATCCCTCCAGGCCGTGGTTTTTGGGGTGGTCACACCCGCGGCCGAGCTCCGGCTGCTGCCGGGACATGAAAGGAATTCCTGGATTTTTGGCAGCTGTTGGAATTCCTTTCTCTGCTGTTCCCGGCTGGAATCTGCCCAAGCCGAGGGTTTGTGGGATTCCAGCTCTGGGTGGGGGTGGGATTTGGGATCGTTGTTGCTGCTGGAAAAAAATCCCATTGCTGGGCTGACTCTGCAGCTCCCGGCATTCCCAAGCAAATTCCTGGGAATTTTCCCTTTGGAATGTCTGAGTGGAGCTGTCGGGAATGGATTTTTCCCTGAAAATATTGGAATGATTGGAATCACCCCAAATTGGCTGTTCCTGAGATGCTCTGGGGTAGTTGATGGATGAGATTTGGGAATTTTGGGAGAGCAAACAAGGATCCCATGGAATATTTCCTATGGCACAGGATCCTGGGGTGTGGGATTGGGAATGGACACATCGGGAATGGCCTCTGAGGGGGTGGGGATGGGCAAATCTTGGAATTCCCACTTCTGGGAATTCTGGGAATTTTCCCTTTGGAATGTCTGAGCGGAGCTGTCGGGAATGGATTTTTCCCTGAAATATTTGGGATGCTTGGAAAATGCTTGGCTGTTCCCGAGATGCTCTGGGGTGGTCGATGGATGGGATTTGGGAACTCTGGGATCCCATGGGATGTTCCGAATGGCACAGGATCCTCAGGAATTGGGAATGGACACATCGGGAATGGCCTCTGAGGGGGTTGGGGTGGCCACTTCCAGGAATTCTGGGAATTTTTCCTTTGGAATGTCTGAGCGGAGCTGTCGGGAATGGATTTTTCCCTGAAAAATTTGGGATGCTTGGAAAACGTTTGGATGTTCCTGAGATGCTCTGGGATGGTCGGTGGATGGGGTTTGGAATTCTGGGATCCCATGGGATGTTCCCAATGGCACAGGACACTGGGGTGTGGGATTGGGAATGGACACATCGGGAATGGCCTCTCCGAGGGTCAGGATGGGAAAATCTTGGAATTCTTTGGTTCTTTCCAAAGGGATGAGACCCCCCCTGCAGAGCTGCAGGTTCCTGGGAATTTTCCCTTTGGAATGTCTGAGCGGAGCTGTCGGGAATGGATTTTTCCTTGAAAATATTGGAATGATTGGAATCACCCCAAATTTGCTGTTCCTGAGGTGCTCTGGAGTGGTCGATGAATGAGATTTGGGAATTTTGGGAGACCAAATAGGGATCCCATGGAATATTTCCTATGGCACAGGATCCTGGGGTGTGGGATTGGGAATGGACACATCGGGAATGGCCTCTGAGGGGGTTGGGGTGGCCACTTCCAGGAATTCTGGGAATTTTTCTTTTGGAATGTCTGAGCGGAGCTGTCGGGAATGGATTTTTCCCTGAAATATTTGGGATGGTTGGAAAACGCTTGGCTGTTCCCGGGATGCTCTGGGGTGGTCGATGGATGGGGTTTGGGAATTCTGGGATCCCATGGGATGTTCCCTATGGCACAGGACACTGCGGTGTGGGAATTGGGAATGGACACATCGGGAATGGCCTCTCAGAGGGTCAGGATGGGAAAATCTTGGAATTCTTTGGTGCCTTCCAAAGGGATGAGACCCCCCTGCAGAGCTGCAGGTTCCTGGGAATTTTCCCTTTGGAATGTCTGAGCGGAGCTGTCGGGAATGGATTTTTCCTTAAATATTTGGGATGATTGGAATCACCCCAAATTTGCTGTTCCTGAGATGCTCTGGGGTGGTCGGTGGATGAGATTTGGGAATTCTGGGACACCAAACAAGGATCCCATGGAATATTTCCTATGGCACAGGATACTCAGGGATTGGGAATGGACTCATCGGGAATGGCCTCTGAGGGGATGGGGATGGGCAAATCTTGGAATTCTCACTTCCAGGAATTCTGAGAATTTTTCCTTTGGAATGTCTGAGCGGAGCTGTCGGGAATGGATTTTTCCCTGAAATATTTGGGATGCTTGGAAAACGTTTGGATGTTCCTGAGATGCTCTGGGATGGTCGGTGGATGGGATTTGGGAATTCTGGGATCCCATGGGATGTTCCCAATGGCACAGGATACTTGGGAATTGGGAATGGACACATCGGGAATGGCCTCTGAGCGGGTCAGAATGGGAAAATCTTGGAATTCTTTGGTGCCTTCCAAAGGGATGAGACCCCCCTGCAGAGCTGCAGGTTCCTGGGAATTTTCCCTTTGGAATGTCTGAGCGGAGCTGTTGGGAATGGATTTTTTCCTTAAATATTTGGGATGCTTAGAAAATGCTTGGCTGTTCCCGAGATGCTCTGGGGTGGTCGATGGATGGGGTTTGGGAATTCTGGGACACCAAAGAGGGATCCCATGGGATGTTCCCTATGGCACAGGATTCTCAGGGATTGGGAATGGACACATCGGGAATGGCCTCTGAGGGGGTTGGGGTGGCCACTTCCAGGAATTCTGGGAATTTTTCCTTTGGAATGTCTGAGCGGAGCTGTCGGGAATGGATTTTTCCCTGAAAATTTTGGGATGCTTGGAAAACGTTTGGATATTCCTGAGATGCTCTGGGGTGGTCGATGGATGGGGTTTAGGAATTCTGGGATCCCATGGGATTTTCCCAATGGCACAGGATCCTCAGGAATTGGGAATGGACACATTGGGAATGGCCTCTGAGGGGGTTGGGATGGGCAAATCTTGGAATTCTTTGGTGCCTTCCAAAGGGATGAGAGACTCCCTGCAGAGCTGCAGGTTCCTGGGAATTTTCCCTTTGGAATGTCTGAGCGGAGCTGTCGGGAATGGATTTTTCCCTGAAAATATTGGAATGATTGGAATCACCCCAAATTGGCTGTTCCTGAGATGCTCTGGGGTGGTCGATGGATGGGGTTTGGGAATTTTGGGACACCAAACAAGGATCCCATGGAATATTTCCTATGGCACAGGATCCTGGGGTGTGGGATTGGGAATGGACACATCGGGAATGGCCTCTGAGGGGGTGGGGATGGGCAAAATTTCCAGAAAATTCTGGGAATTTTCTCTTTGGAATGTCTGAGCGGAGCTGTCGGGAATGGATTTTTCCCTGAAAAGTTTGGGATGCCTGGAAAACGTTTGGATGTTCCTGAGATGCTCTGGGGTGGTCGATGGATGGGGTTTAGGAATTCTGGGATCCCATGGGATTTTCCCAATGGCACAGGATACTTGGGAATTGGGAATGGACACATCGGGAATGGCCTCTCCGAGGGTCAGGATGGGAAAATCTTGGAATTCTTTAGTGTCTCCCAAAGGGATGAGAGACCCCCTGCAGAGCTGCAGGTTCCTGGGAATTTTCCCTTTGGAATGTCTGAGCGGAGCTGTCGGGAATGGATTTTTCCTTAAATATTTGGGATGATTGGAAAAGGCTTGGCTGTTCCCGAGATGCTCTGGGATGGTCGATGGATGGGGTTTGGGAATTCTGGGAGAGCAAAGAGGGATCCCATGGGATGTTCCCTATGGCACAGGATACTGGATTGTGGAGCTCCTGGAATTCCCACTTCTGCAGCTGGTTCCTGGGAATTTTTCCTTTGGAATGTCTGAGCGGAGGTGTTGGGAATGGATTATTCCTTGAAAATATTGGAATGATTGGAATCACCCCAAATTGGCTGTTCCTGAGATGCTCTGGGGTGGTTGATGGATGAGATTTGGGAATTTCGGGAGACCAAAGAGGGATCCCGTGGAATATTTCCTATGGCACAGGATACTCAGGGATTGGGAATGGACACATTGGGAATGGCCTCTGAGGGGATGGGGATGGGAAAATCTTGGAATTCCACTGCCAGGAATTCTGAGAATTTTTCCTTTGGAATGTCTGAGCGGAGCTGTTGGGAATGGATTTTTCCCTGAAAATATTGGAATGATTGGAATCACCCCAAATTGGCTGTTCCTGAGATGCTCTGGGGTGGTCGATGGATGGGGTTTGGGAATTTTGGGACACCAAAGAGGGATCCCATGGGATGTTCCCTATGGCACAGGATCCTCAGGAATTGGGAATGGACACATCGGGAATGGCCTCTGAGGGGGTTGGGGTGGCCACTTCCAGGAATTCTGGGAATTTTTCCTTTGGAATGTCTGAGCGGAGCTGTCGGGAATGGATTTTTCCCTGAAATATTTGGGATGCTTGGAAAACGTTTGGATGTTCCTGAGATGCTCTGGGATGGTCGGTGGATGGGATTTGGGAATTCTGGGATCCCATGGGATGTTCCCAATGGCACAGGACACTGGGGTGGGAATTGGGAATGGACACATCGGGAATGGCCTCTCCGAGGGTCAGAATGGGAAAATCTTGGAATTCTTTGGTGCCTTCCAAAGGGATGAGACCCCCCTGCAGAGCTGCAGGTTCCAGGGAATTTTCCCTTTGGAATGTCTGAGCGGAGCTGTCGGGAATGGATTTTTCCCTGAAATATTTGGGGTGGTTGGAAAACTCTTGGCTGTTCCCGAGATGCTCTGGGATGGTCGATGGATGGGGTTTGGGAATTCTGGGATCCCATGGGATGTTCCCAATGGCACAGGACACTGGGGTGTGGGATTGGGAATGGACACATCGGGAATGGCCTCTCCGAGGGTCAGGATGAGAAAATCTTGGAATTCTTTGGTGCCTTCCAAAGGGATGAGACCCCCCTGCAGAGCTGCCCCAGCCCTGGGGCTTGGCCAATGACCCCAACAAATTTCCAATCATGAAAATTATCCCGGGGCTTTTCCATCCTTTTATCCTCCTGCTCCATTCGTTTGTTGTTCAACTCTTCCAATCAAAATTTCTTTGGGAATTTCTCCCGTGCCTGTGGCAGGAGGAATGGAAAATTTGGATGTTGGAGCGTGGAGGTGCGGCCTCTCCTGGACACATCCCGTGGGATTTGTTCCCGAATTCCCAGGAACAGCCACGAGCCCTGGGTAGGGAGGAGCACATTCCTGCTCTTCCCAGATCCAAAGGGAATTCCTGCGTGGATATCGGCTCCTGCTGTCCACATCCCATTTCCAGCTGCTTTTCCACCCCTGGTGGCTCCATGGAAGTTCAGAGGAAGTCCTGACTTGGAGCTGAGATGTTTGGAGCAGATTCCTTCTGTTCTGTCCTCTGCCCATCCCTCATGGATGGTGAGTGTGGAATTCGTGTCCATGCAAGGTCATGGAATCCTGGAATGGTTTGGGTTGGAAAAGATCTTAAATCCCATCCCGTGCCACCCCTGCCATGGCAGGGACACCTCCCACTGTCCCAGGGTGATCCAACCTGGCCTTGGACACTGCCAGGGATCCAGGGGCAGCCACAGCTGCTCTGGGAATTCCAGCCCAGCCAGGAATTCCTTCCCAATATCCCAGTCTGTCAGTTTGAAGCCATTCCCTGTGTCCTGAGGGTGTTTCACACTGGAATGGTTGGATTGTGTTCCCTGAGTGCAGCTCCAAGGCAAAAGGAGAGGTTTGGAGATCTTCAGGAATACAGGGCAGGAGTGGTGGTGAACATTTAAAACTTCATTCATTTAATTTATTTCTTTTTACTTTTATTTATTTAAAAGCATTTTATTCCTTAATCCTTGAAAACTGCAGCGTCCCTTTGGTGAGTGGGAAAACTGCAGGGAGACTCACATCCAGCAGAAATCCCCAGAGTCATGGAAATGGATCAATAGAATCATGGAATTCCAGGCTGGCTTGGGTTGGAAGGGAATTTAGGGATCATCCAGTGCCACCCCTGCCATGGCAGGGACACCTCCCACTGTCCCAGGGTGATCCAGCCTGGCCTTGGGCACTGCCAGGGATGCAGGGACAGCCACAAATCTCTGGGAATTCCATCCAGCCAGGAATTCCAATTCCAATCTCCATCTCACCAGTGGAAGCCTTCCTGTGTCCTGTCCCTCATCCCTTGTCCCCAGTCCCTCTCCAGCTCTCCTGGAGCCCCTTCAGGCCCTGCCAGGGGCTCTGAGCTCTCCCTGGAGCCTTCTCCTCTCTCCAGGGGAACATTCCCAGCTCTGCCAGCCCTGGAGCAGCTCCGGGGCCTCCTCTGGATCTCTCCAGCAGCTCCAGATCCTGCGGATTTTGGGATCCAGGGCTGGGACAGCTCTGGAGGTGGAGAATCACCTGAGGGGGGCAGAGGGGCAGAATCCCATCCCTGGACACACTTTTCCAACAGAAAATTCCAACTTTTTACCACAGAACCCCAAACCCCTTTCCTTGTCCCACCCAGGCCGTTCCTGAAGAGTTTTTGCTGTTTAAAAATCCCTGTTAAAACAAAAAATCCGGGAGCTGCTTCCAGCAGGATTTTCCAGGATTTTTTTTTTTCTCCCCTCGTATTTTGATATTTGAATAAACCACCCTGGGAGTTCCATAAAATCTGCTGGATTTATGACGTGATTGTTAAAGAGCAGAAAACCTCCATAAAAATGGAATTTTTCAACAGGAGCCCAACCTCCCACCGCTCTTCCCGGGCTCCATCCAAGGCCGATGGAGCTGGAAGGAATAAAAACATCTCGGAGGCGTTTGGGGATTGTAAATGGAACTAAAAATAGCAAATCCGTGCTTTTATTAGGGATTTTTCCCTCTGGGAAATCCGTAGGATTGAGGAAAAGTGGGATGAGCTCATCCCACCCAGGTAGAATCAGGAATGATTTTTCCCGGGAGTTTTTCCAGCTGCCCGGCTGCTGGATTTTGACTTATTGTTCCCAAAATTAATGACATGAAGAGAAAAGAGGGAAGGACTTGGCATTCCTCTGTCCCTCACGGAGAATTTATGGATGTTTGGGAAGCCCAGGGTGGTTCTCACCCTTGGAATTCTTGGCAGAGTCATCCCAGCTTGATGTTTTCCAAAAACGCTTCCTGGGGTGCTGCTGGAGCTACCGGGAATCCTTGGGAAAGCTGAGGAACAGCTGGAGTGTGGAATTCCTTAAGGAATTCCTGTCGGTGTCCCCGCATGGAACAAAAGCCGGGAGCAGTCGGGGATTTAAGGAGGCTCTTCCCATCCCTGTCAACACTCGGAGGCAGCAAAGGGAAAAAATTCCCAGGGGGTCTCCGCTGGAGCCGGGGTCGGATCGTGCCGAAGAAAAAGCCTGGAAAGTTTATTAATGGAAAGGCCTGGGAGTTTCAGGGAGGCCTGAAATAGCAGGAGAAGTTTCTCTTTCCGTGTTCTCTCAGCTGGAGAACTGGGGCAGGTGTTTGGGCAGCTGGTGGTGTTGGAAGAGTCTGGAAGGTTCTTCTGAAGGTCCTGCTGGGAGGTGACTGGCACGCCTCGATCCGTGAGGATTCTGCTCTGCTTTATCCCTTCGCTGCCCCAAACTTGTGGAAGTCAGGAGGGGTTCGGATGATGGAGGGTCCTCGAGTTTGGGAGATGAAGGAGGAGTTTGGGAGATGGAGAAATTTGGATGATGAAGGAGGAGTTTGGAGGATGAAGGATTTTTGAGTTTGGAGATGAAGGAGAAGTTTGGATGATGGAGGAGAAATTTGGGTGATGGAGGATCTTCAGGTTTGGGAGATGAAGGATCTTTGAGTTTGGATGATGAAGGAGGAGTTTGGATGATGAAGGAGGAGTTTGGATGATGAAGGAGGAGTTTGGATGATGAAGGACCTTTGAGTTTGGCTGATGAAGGAGGAGTTTGGATGGTGAAGGAGAAGTTTGGATGATGAAGGAGGAATTTGGATGATGAAGGAGAAGTTTGGATGATGAAGGAGAAGTTTGGATGATGAAGGAGGAATTTGGATGATGAAGGAGAAGTTTGGATCATGGAGGAGAAGTTTGGATGATGGAGGATCTTCAAGTTTGGGAGATGAAGGAGGAGTTTGGATGATGAAGGAGGAGTTTGGATGATGAAGGAGAAGTTTGGCTGATGGAGGATCTTCAGGTTTGGGAGATGAAGGAGAAGTTTGAGTTTGGGAGATGAAGGAGGAGTTTAGATGATGAAGGATCCTTGAGTTTGGATAATGAAGGAGCAGTTTGGATGAGGAAGGAGAAGTTTGGGTGATGGAGGATCTTTGAGTTTGGGAGATGAAGGAGGAGTTTGGATGATGAAGGAGAGGTTGGATGATGAAGGAGAAATTTGGATGATGAAGGAGAAATTTGGATGATGAAGGAGGAGTTTGGATGATGAAGGAAAAATTTGGATGAGGAAGGAGAAGTTTGGATGATGAAGGATCCTCGAGTTTGGGAGATGAAGGAGAAGTTTGGATGACGAAGGAGAAATTGGATGATGAAGGATCCTTGAGTTTGGATGATGAAATTTGGATGATGAAAGGATCTTCAAGTTTGGGAGATGAAGGAGAATTTGGATGATGAAGGAGAAGTTTGGCTGATGAAGGAGAAATTTGGTTGATAAAGGACCTTTGAGTTTGGGAGATGAAGGAGAAGTCTGGCTGTTGAAGGATCCTCGAGATCCTCGAGTTTGGATGATGAAGGAGAAGTTTGGATGAGGAAGGAAAAGTTTGGGAGATGAAGGAAAAGTTTGGGAGATGAAGGAGGAGTTTGGATGATGAAGTTTGGATAATGAAGGAGAAATTTGGATGATGGAGATCATAGAGTTTGGGAGATGGAGGATGTTTGAGTTTGGGAGATGAAGGAGGAGTTTGGATGATGAAGGAAAAGTTTGCATGATGAAGGAGGAGTTTGGATGATGAAGGAGAGGTTTGAATGATGAAGGAGAAGTTTGGATGATGAAGGAGAAGTGTGGATGATGAAGGAGAAGTTTGGATGAAGAAGGAGAAGTTTCAATGATGAAGGACCTTTGAGTTTGGGAGATGGAGGAGAAGTTTGGATGATGAAGGAGAAGTTTGGATGATGAAGGAGGAGTTTGGACGATGAAGGATCCTCGAGTTTGGCTGATGAAGGAGAAATTTGGATGATGAAGGATCCTCGAGTTTGGGAGATGAAAGAGAAGTTTGGATGATGAAGGACCTTTGAGTTTGGATGGTGAAGGAGGAGTTTGGATGATGAAGGAAAAATTTGCATGGTGAAGGAGAAGTTTGGCTGGTGGAGGATCTTCGAGTTTGAATGATGAAGGAGAAGTTTGGATGATGAAGGAGAAGTTTGGATGGTGGAGGATCTTCAGGTTTGGGAGATGAAGGACCTTTGAGTTTGGATGAATGAAGGAGAAGTTTGGGTGATGAAGGATCCTTGAGTTTGGGAGATGAAAGAGAAGTTTGGGTGATGAAGGATGTTTGAATTTGGATGATGGAGAAGTTTCAATGATGAAGGACCTTTGAGTTTGGATAACGAAGGTGGAATTTGGCTGATGAAGAACCTTCGAGTTTGGATGATGAAGGAGAAGTTTGGGTGATGAAGAATCTTTGAGTTTGGATGATGAAGGAGAGGTTTGGATGATGAAGGAGGAGTGTGGATGAAGGAGAAATTTGGCTGATGAAGGATCCTCGAGTTTGGGACATGAAGGAGAAGTTTGGGTGATGGAGGATCTTCAATTTTGGGA
The DNA here is from genome assembly GCA_021534815.1 of Acrocephalus arundinaceus. Taxonomy (NCBI): domain Eukaryota; kingdom Metazoa; phylum Chordata; class Aves; order Passeriformes; family Sylviidae; genus Acrocephalus; species Acrocephalus arundinaceus. The sequence goes on along the minus strand of JAJEOU010000373.1, from coordinate 52,489,884 downwards.
GATGAAGGATGTTTGAGTTTGGAAAATGAAGGAGGAGTTTGGATGGTGAAGGAGGAGTTTGGATGGTGAAGGAGAAGCTTGAGAGATGAAGAAGAAGTTTGGATGATGAAGGAGAAGTTTGGGTGATGGACGAGGAGTTTGGGTGATGGAGGATCTTTGAGTTTGGATGATGAAGGAGAAGTTTGGATGATGAAGGAGGAGTTTGGATGATGGAGGATCTTCAAGTTTGGGAAATGGAGGAAGAGTTTGGATGATGAGGGACCTTTGAGTCTGGGAGATGAAGGAGAAGTTTGGGTGATGAAGGAGAAATTTGGATGA
>JAJEOU010000373.1:52456182-52489556 GCA_021534815.1 Acrocephalus arundinaceus | reverse complement strand
TCTGGATTTTTAGTGGTGCAGTTGTAGGGTTTGTGGGAATTGCAATTGTGGATTTTTAGTGGTGCAGTTTTAGGGTTTTTGGGAATTGCAATTGTGGATTTTTAGTGGTGCAGTTTTAGGGTTTTTGGGAATTGCAATTGTGGATTTTTAGTGGTGTAGCTGTAGGGTTTTTGGAAATTGGAATTCTGGATTTTTAATGGTGCAGTTGTCAGGTTTTTGGGAATTGCAGTTCTGGATTTTTAGTGGTTTAGTTGTAGGGTTTTTGGGAATTGCAATCCTGGATTTTCAGTGATGTAGTCGTCAGATTTTTGGGAACTGTGGGCCTTTAGGCAGGAAGGACACCAGGATTTATCCCATTTTATATCAAACAGGGTTAATCTCGCCCCTGGAATTGAATTTAATAGACAAGAAGGGATCTCTTGAATTCCAGCAGAATTCCAGGGATCACTTCTGTTGTCCATACAGAGGCAGCAGGAGTTACAATAAGGTGTCCTGAGGTCATTTAAGTATCCATGTGGGCCTGGAAAATTTGGAATTTCTCTGGCCTTTCCTATCAGGGGCTGGAGGACAAAGAGGATGTGGAAAAGAGAGGGGGTGGAGTGGTTAAATTAACGAGGGAGGATTTAATTGGAGATTAAGGAGGGTTTCCAATGAGGGTGGTAAAACCCTGGAATGGATTTCCCAGGGAAATTGGGGCTGTGCCATCCCTGGGAGTGTCCCAGGCCAGGCTGGATGGAATTTGGACCAGCCTGGGATGGTGGGAGCTGTCCCTGCCCTTGGATTTTCCCTCTCCCCCAAAGCCTGGCCACGCCAACTCAACGCACGCCCTTGGGATGGAAATTGTGGGAAATGTGAATTAATTCCAAACCCCACAGGGATTCCCCACGGAAATTCTGCCCTGTCCCAGCTCGGGGTCTCTCTCTGTCCTGCCCTGAGCTGGATGTGCCCCTCCAAGATTCCAGAAAAAGTCCAGGAAGGATTTTTCCCAGCATCTTGCTGTGCCAGCTGTGGCTGTACCCGCACCTCCATTCCAGGCTCTTCCCCCTGATGGAGAATAAATCCAGGAATAAATCCAATTCCCAGCCTGGAGACCCTCTGGAATGGGTGGGACCTGCTCCAGAGGCTCCGTGCAGCTCGGGGAGCAGAGCCCTGGGAATTCCCAAGGCCGGGATGAAGCGATGGGACTTGAAAGGGATCGCAGGAGCTCCTAAACCTCATTAATTGTGGTCCTCATTAAGGGCCGGGATATTAAATTATCTCCCCGCTCTGGGAAGAGAACAAACAAAGGGATTCCGTGGAGCTTTTCCATCTGGATTCCCGAAATGTGCGTCCCATCTGGCCAAGGCGCTGGGAACATCCCTACGGCTGCGCTCCACACGGGGATGAATCCCAGGGTGGCTCGAGGCTGTTCCCAAAGGAATCCCACAAACCCAGCCCCTGGCAGAGGCACTTTTACATCCCAGACCTGGGATCTGAGAGGCAGCGGGGTTTGCATCCATGAGTGGATATTCCCGGGAAAGCCAAAGCGCCTTTTCCATGCGGTGTATCCCAAAAATATCGTCTTGTGAAAAAACGAGGTTCGCTTTCTTAGAAAAATCGAGAAGTTTAATAAGAAGCTTAATAAAAATTAAATAAAAATTAAATAAAGAAGTTAAATAAAAACGAAAAAGAAAATAGACAATTAGGAGAGACAAAAACAAAATACAGTTTCTCACACCGAGCCAGCACCCCTTACCCCTTCAGATCCTTTATTTTAAGGATCTCTGTGTTGCAGGTTCAATAGATCATGCATTATTCAATGCATTTATTCAATGATCATCAATGATTCAATATCAATGATATTCAATTATCAATCATTTATTCAATTATCGATTACCAAAGATCATGCAATTATTATTCATAATACATTATTCAAACATTCCTTTGAGTTCAGATGTTCTCTTGGTTTTGGTTCCCCCCTTCAACTTGTCCTATTCCACCAAATTCACATTTTATTACTTCTGGTTGATTAAGTTCTTCTTGGCATCTTGCAGTCGGTTCTTGTGTCTTATTCTTCTGATCTCTTCAGGAGATCAATAAATTCCTTTCTGTACTTTTTGGTCCACCATTCTTGTGTCTTATTCTTCTGACACCTGGAGATGAATAAATTCCTTTCTGTACTTTTTGGTCCACTTTTCTTGTGTCTTATTCTCCTGGTACCAGGAGATCAATAAATTCCTTTCTGTACTTTTTGGTCCACCATTCTTGTGTCTTATTCTTCTGGTACCAGGAGATCAATAAATTCCTTTCTGTAGCTTTTGGTCCACCACTCTCTCCATTTAATTAATGCAGGAATGCAGGAAGACTCTCCCCTTCAACCTTCTCGTTTGGCCAGTTTAGATGTTACAAAAAACCCCAATCTTTTACTTTTAACACTATGGTACAATCAAAAAAGAAAATATCCATTCATCACATTTCTAAACTCCATTAATAAAAGAAAATACAGTAAAATCTTCCCACCTTATACATATATTATTCATTTTAGTATTTGCAAAAAGCCAACTTGATCATGTTAAAACTTTACCATTTATAACGTTATATGATTAAAACTTTATCATTTATAACAGTCTGGGACCAGGGAGCGTCAAAACCTGGGATAAGGGAGGGAAATCCCGGTCTGGAGCAGGGAATGATTTGGTTTCAACGCTCCAACGCATGAGAGCATTTCCAGCTGGCTGCCCTCGTTCTGTCCTTAAATATTTTAGGAGCCAGGCCGTGGAATTGCCGGATTTCCAGGGATGGATGAGGGATCTGGGGAGAGGGAAAAGCGCAAGGCAGGGCTTTGAGAAGGGAAAGATGAAGGAATTAGGAGGAGCCGATTATGGAAAACCGCTGAGGAAAAGGGTTGGAAGGGGTCATTCCAGGATTTGGGATCCCCAGCCCCACACCTGGAAAAGGGATTTATGGACAGGAACGAGGGGTCCTGGTGGAAAGGGAGGGAATTGTGGATCAGCACCGTCCAGTTTGGGGCTTCCCAGGAGAGGAAAACCACGGGAATACCAGAGGGAGCCCAGGGAAGGGAACCCAGGATGGCTGGAGGCTGGAGCAGCGGATTTTGGAGGGATCAGGAATTGTTCTGCCTGGAGAAGATCCAGGACAGAGGTTCCTCACATTTACCTGATGATCCAGAGCTTTCCCATTCCTGGGAAAGACCAGGGCTGGGATTTGCTCCGGAGAGCCCAGGGAAGAGGCAAAAATTGCACTTGGGTTTCATATTAAAAAAAACCCCTAAATTGGCCAGAACAGCAGCAGGGCCAGGGAATTCTGTTCCACTTCCCACCAAATCTGGGAAGAGGGAAGAGAAAAAAACTCAATTTCCAAACCCTTGGCAATTATTTCCTTTCCTTACTTTGTGCCACTGGGAAGAGGCACAGGGAGCCTCCAGCTTCCCTGGATTCTGGATTTTCAGTTGTGTAGCCGTAGGGTTTTTGGGAATTTCAATTCTGGATTTTCAGTTTTGTAGTTGTAGGGGTTTTTGGGAATTGTAATTGTGGATTTTCAGTGGTGTAGTTGTTGGGGTTTTGGGAAGTGTAATTCTGAATTTTCAGTTTTGTAGTTGTAAGGTTTGTGGGAATTCTGGATTTTTAGTGGTGTAGTTGTAGGGGTTTATGGGAATTGCAATTCTGGATTTTTAGTGGGATATTTGTAGGGTTTTTAGGGAATTGCAATTCTGGATTTTCAGTGGTGTAGTTGTTGGGTTTTTGGGAATTGTAATTCTGGATTTTCAGTGGTGTAGTTGTCGGGGTTTTGGGAAGTGTAATTCCGAATTTTCAGTTTTGTAGTTGTAAGGTTTGTGGGAATTCTGGATTTTTAGTGGTGTTGTTGTAGGGGTTTATGGGAATTGCAATTCTGGATTTTTAGTGATGTAGCTGTAGGGTTTTTGGGAATTGTAATTGTGGATTTTCAGTGGTGTAGCTGTAGGGGTTTTTGGGAATTGTAATTCTGCATTTTTAGCGGTGTAGTTGTAGGGTTTGTGGGAATTGCAGTTCTGGATTTTTAGTGCTGTAGCTGTAGGGGTTTTGGGAATTGCAATTCTGAATTTTCAGTTGTGTAGTTGTAGGGTTTTTGGGAATTGCAATTCTGCGTTTTCAGTGGTGTAGTTGTAGGGATTTTGGGATTTGTGGGCCTTCATGCTTTGGAATTTTTAGATTGGATATCAGGAAAAGGTTCTTCCCCCAGGGGCACTAAACAAGGGACGAGCACATTCCCAAGGGGGAATTCCCAAGCTCCGGGAGGGTCTGGACAATGCTCCAGGCACAGGGTGGGATTTTTGGGGGCAGGGGTGGGATGATCCTTGTGCGTCCTTCCAACTCAGGATATTCCCTGATTTTCCTGGTCAGCGTTCCAATCCTCCCTTCCCAAATCCTGGGTGAAATTCCTGCAGCTCTCCCTTGTCCATTTCCCTCAGCCAACGCTCCCCAAAAACGGAGCTGCTCCTTTCCCAGTCTGGATATCCCGTTCTCCTAAAAAAAAAAAAAAATCCCACAAAACCCACCCGGGGGCGGGGTTGTGACCTCATTCCCTTCATTCCTGAGCCGTTCGCTCCCAAAAAAACAACCTCTGTTTGTTTGCTTGTTTGTTTGCTGGAATATTTGCAGGGAATTTTCACTCTGTTTTCTTTTCCAGAGGGGTGGGAATTCCCAAAAGCCTCCACAGAGCCTCCTTTAAAATCAGCCCAGCAATTCCCTCCCACCTTCCCACTCCCAGACAGGACAGAAATAGGGAAAGGAATAAATCCATGGATCCGAACAAACCCCGTTGTTATTCCCGTGTAAAATCCCGGGAAATTCCTGTGAAATTCCTCCCAGGAACAGGCCTGAGGCTCTGACACCTCCAGGGATTTTCCCTTTGATGCATTAAAAAGATGGGATCAAAGGGAGCGGGGCTTTGTTTTCCAAATTATTCCGTGAGTTTGGCCTTTGCCCATTCCCGGTCCTTTTATCTGGGAATGATCCAGGATTGGATGTGGTGCCTCAGAGTGTGGGGGAGGAGAAACCATAAAAAAAAACCTGGATGGGAGGAATCCAGCTGAGCCCACATCTGGGAATTGCGGCCTCGAGCTCTGACACCGCTATTCCCAGGAGAATGGTTTCTTTGGGATCTGCTCCAGCACGGGAATCTTTGATTCCCGAGATTCAACTTCTCCCTCTCCAAATCCATTTTTTGGCAGGGAGCCACCTGGAATGTCACTGGGAGCCACCAGCAGGGAGCAGGAATCGCTGGGAGACATCCCAAAGCGGGACAGGGAATGGTCGGGGCTCAGGGAGGGAATTCCTGCCTGGAAAAAGGGAATAACAGCAAGGTGAGGCAGGGCAGGGGGAGGACGTGGGAGCTGGAGCATCCTGGGATCACCTGGATCACTCCAGCTGCAGGGAGAGACTTGGGAAAAACATCTCAGAGTAATTCCCAATGGGAGAGACTCAGGAAAAACCTCTCAGAGTAATTCCCAATGGGAGAGACTCGGGAAAAACCCCTCAGTGTAATTCCCAATGAGAGAGACTCAGGAAAATTCCCTCAGAGTCATTCCCAGTGGGAGAGACTCAGAAAAAAACCTCAAAGGAATAATTCCCAATGGGAGAGACTTGGGAAAAATCCCTCAGAGTGATTCCCAATGGGAGAGAGTCGGGAAAATCCCTCAGAGTAATTCCCAATGGGAGAGACTCAGAAAAAAACCTCAAAGGAATAATTCCCAATGGGAGAGACTTGGGAAATATCCTTCAGAGTGATTCCCAATGGGAGAGACTCAGGAAAATCCCTCAGAGTAATTCCCAATGGGACAGACTCGGGAAAAACCCCTCAGAATAATTCCCAATGGGAGAGAATTGGGAAAAATCCTCAGAGTCATTCCCAATGGGAGAGACTCGGGAAAAACCCCTCAGAGTCATTCCCAATGGGAGAGACTCAGGAAAATCCCTCAGAGTAATTCCCAATGGGAGAGAATTGGGAAAAATCCTCAGAGTCATTCCCAATGGGAGAGACTCAGAAAAAAACCTCAAAGGAATAATTCCCAATGGGAGAGACTTGGGAAAAATCCTCAGAGTCATTCCCAATGGGAGAAACTCAGGAAAATTCCCTCAGAGTGATTCCCAATGGGAGAGACTCAGGAAAATCCCTCAGAGTGATTCCCAATGGGAGAGAGTTGGGGAAAAACCCCTCAGAGTAATTCCCAATGGGAGAGAATTGGGAAAAATCCTCAGAGTCATTCCCAATGGGAGAGACTCGGGAAAAACCCCTCAGAGTAATTCACAATGGGAGAGACTCAGGAAAATCCCTCAGAGTAATTCCCAATGGGAGAGAATTGGGAAGAATCCTCAGCGTCATTCACAATGGGAGAGACTCAGAAAAAAACCTCAAAGGAATAATTCCCAATGGGAGAGACTTGGGAAAAATCCTCAGAGTCATTCCCAATGGGAGAAACTCAGGAAAATTCCCTCAGAGTGATTCCCAATGGGAGAGACTCAGGAAAATCCCTCAGAGTGATTCCCAATGGGAGAGAGTTGGGGAAAAACCCCTCAGAGTAATTCCCAATGGGAGAGAATTGGGAAAAATCCTCAGAGTCATTCCCAATGGGAGAGACTCGGGAAAAACCCCTCAGAGTAATTCACAATGGGAGAGACTCAGGAAAATCCCTCAGAGTAATTCCCAATGGGAGAGAATTGGGAAGAATCCTCAGCGTCATTCACAATGGGAGAGACTCAGAAAAAAACCTCAAAGGAATAATTCCCAATGGGAGAGACTTGGGAAAAATCCTCAGAGTCATTCCCAATGGGAGAAACTCAGGAAAATTCCCTCAGAGTGATTCCCAATGGGAGAGACTCAGGAAAACCCCTCAGAGTAATTCCCAATGGGAGAGACTTGGGAAAAATCCTTCAGAGTGATTCCCAATGGGAGAGACTCAGGAAAATCCCTCAGAGTCATTCCCAGTGGGAGAGACTCGGGAAAAATCCCTCAGAGTAATTCCCAATGGGAGAGACTCAGAAAAAAACCTCAAAGGAATAATTCCCAATGGGAGAGACTTGGAAAAAATCCTTCAGAGTAATTCCCAATGGGAGAGACTCAGGAAAATCCCTCAGAGTGATTCCCAATGGGAGAGACTCGGGAAAAACCCCTCAGAGTAATTCCCAATGGGAGAGACTCAGGAAAATTCCCTCAAAGTTATTCCCAACTCAGGGATTGTTCCCTCTGCTGGAAGGCCTGGCCAGGGAGCAGGAGCACATTCCCATATGGAACTATTCCATGATTTTATGGATAAATCAATCCAGGGATAGTTTTAGACTGAGTTCCTTGGATTTCTTTCTGTTTCAAATCTCCTCTCTCACAACCAGGATCCCTCCGCTCTGCCCATGGAAAACTTCCCATTTCCATCCTGCTCAACGCAGGAACCAAATTCCAGGAATTGGAGCTGCCAGCTCCAGAGAAAACCTCGGGGGCTCCAGGAGGCCAAAGAAATTCGGGAATCTGAGGTGTCTGCCATCCCCAAGGACTACCCAGGAGAATAATTAGAGGGAAAAACCGGGAATGTCTTTTGGGAAGCGTTCAGTGAGGTCTGAAGGGAAGCCCTGTATTGGGACACTGCTTTATGGGAAATCAATCCCAAACGATCTCATGGTCCCTGGATGTTTAGGAATAAAAGGAATATTCATGGTTTCCAGTTTGTTGTTTGTGCAAGAGGAATCCTGCAGGAAAATGAGCCGGGAGAAAGGAAATTCTCCTGGAAAATTTTTGTTTCCTGACAAGTAAATGGTTTTAAAAGAGAGGTGGGAGAAGTCCAGGCGTGGCAAAATCCCTGCACCCTCTCATAACTGGATTTTTTAGTTCCACAAATTCTTCTGCTGGATCCCACTGACCAGGCATGGAATTGTGGAATATCTTTAGCAGGAAGGAATCCACAGATTTATTTGTGCCTCCTCAGTTCCAGAGGGAACTCCAGGAAAATTCCCGAGGCCCTTGGATACCCGTGGAGTGCCACTGAGGGAAGAGAGTTCGGACATTTGGACTCTGCTGAGGAATGAAGAGAAAAAAATCTGCCAGTGGATTTTGGGACACAAACTTTGGGACACATCCTTGGCTTTTCAGTTTAATGGGATTGGTCCATGGGTACCAACAAGTCAATGAAGAGCATTTTGGGCCCATTTTGGGTCCATTTTTTGACCATTTAGTGTCTATTTTGGGTCCATTTTGTGCCCATTTTGTGTCCATTTTGGGTTCATTTTGTGCCCATTTTGTGTCCATTTTGTGCCCATTTTGTGTCCATTTTGGGTTCATTTTGTGTCCATTTTGTGCCCATTTTGTGCCCATTTTGTGTCCATTTTGTGCCCATTTTGTGCCCATTTTGTGCCCATTTTGTGCCCATTTTGTGTCCATTTTGGGCCCATTTTGTGACCATTTTGTGCCCATTTTGGGCCCATTTTGTGACCATTTTGTGACCATTTTGTGACCATTTTGTGCCCATTTTGGGTCCACCTTGGGTGTATCCCTGGCCAGGCTCTTGTCCTGCCCAAGGTGGATCCTTCAAGGCCCTTCAATCAATCTCTGCTTTATTCTCCAGCTCTGCCCAGTCTCTGTTCCAGCTCAGCCTTCCCAAGGGATCAATCTAGGGATGGGATATCCCAACATCATCCCAGCGTCCCCACTGGGAAGCACGGATGGGAGCTCACCAGGGTTGTTCCCGGTGCTCCTGAAAATCCCAAACCCGAGGAGGTTTTGAAGTGGGAGATTTTCCTGAAGGATTCCCGGAGGAACTCGCTCCCATCTTTCTGTATCCCTAAGGAGCTGGAGGAGCTCCTTCCTCATGAACCCTGAGGAATCATCCACACCCACCCGAGCATTCCCAACAGGATTTTTTGAGGTTCTGAGTCCAGGAGAGGCAGGAAAAAGACACGGGAGAAGGATTCCATGAGAATCAACGAAGGTTTCTTTTTTTATTGGAATTCCCTTTTACACACACCTGTGGTTTCGCCTTTTTCCCCGCTCGTTACTTTGGTCCATGCAGAAAGCAGAAGTGGAGGAATGTAAACCAAAATTTCTGCCTGGAGACACACACACGTGGCAACTTTTATCCTGTTGGGTTTTTTTTGGGGTTTCTCCTTCTTTTGGAGGGGAACAAGGTCTTTAAACCCATTTCAGAGGGAAAAACGCCCCCCCTGCTCCTCTCCCTCCTGCTCCGAGTGGAAAAAGGAGCCAATATCCTGGAAAAAACCCTTTTTCCCAAATTTCCAAAATACCAGACCCCGTGATTTGTGGTGGCTGGGTCACCCTGAAGCTGCTGAGACGAAGCCAATGGGTTCAGCAGAAGGTTTGGCTCCTCCTGGATCCCGATGGAAAGAGATGGGATTTTGGGATTTGGGATGGGCTTGGCTGGGCCTGTCCTTCCTCTTCTCCCAGCCCCATCCAACCTGGGACTGGATATCCCAAATATCCCAATTTTAGCAACAAACTCCTTCTTGTCCAAGGAGAACCTGGGATAGTGGGAGGTTCCCCGTCCATGGAATTGGAACTGGGTGGTTTTTAAGCTCCTTTTCCACCTAAACCATCCCGGAATTCCCTGATCCCTCCTTTCCTGCAGCTCTAGAGGAAGAAGGATTTATTTAGATAGAGGATGAGGTAAAAACCTGGCAAGAAGAGTTCAGGTTTATATTTAGGCTGGCTCAAATCTCATAAAACTGCTTTAAATCACCCTAACCCTGAGCCTGCCTGGGCTTAAGTTAAGCCAGGCTTAAATCTTCCTTCCCAGCGAATTTTGTGTCCCTGTTTTGGAGGATGCAACCCTGGGCGTTTTGGAAATTGAGCACACGCTGATCCCTCCATCCCAAACATTTTAATTCCAGGTGTCTCCCACATCCTAAATCTCCATGTTTGGAAGCTGAAAATGAAGAATTTTAGGGGAATTTTAGGAAGAATTTTAGGGGAATTTTAGGAAGAATTTTAGGGGAATTTTAGGAAGAATTTTAGCTGTTCCTCAGGCCCTTCTCCCGCCTCTGGGTGTCAGGGATCCTGCTGGATTCTGGATCCAAAGGATAAAGACATCCTGAAATCCAATTAAATATTTTGGGAAGAGGGGATTTTAATTGAATCATTCCATCTTTTGCTCTTCAGGATTTACGGGTGAAATCTCAGCGCGGATTTTCCTGGGGTCAGGATTTCATCCCAAATCGTGCCTCTGGTTTTGCACCACGAGCCCAGAATCATTAAATTCCATCGAATTCCTTGGTCAATGTGCCAGGAAAACCATTGCTCCAGTCGAGGGGAGAAATTATTCCATGAGACCCAGGAAAACTGATCGGAATTCCACGTGCTCCGGCTGAGTTTATTCCAATTTATCTTTTTTTTTTTTTTTTTCCGGTGAAAAAAATAAGGAAAAATGGCAGTGAGGATGAAAAAGGAGTTGGGCTGACCTTGTCCACCTCCTAATATCCCTCCAATTAGGAGGAACCCTAATTAGGCACTAATTTAACCCCTGTGGGATCTGTGCTGGCCAGGCTGTTCTGCCTGGAAAGAAGTCAGGTTAATTGGAGTAATTAATTACTCCTGATTAAACAGGCTGAGTTTTCCAGGACTTTTCCATTCATTCCTGGCCCCTGCCAATCCCTCAGCTGATTTCCAGCCCTGGAAAATGCCTGGAAATGCCTGGAAAATGCCTGGAAAAGCCTGGAAAATGCTGGAAAATGTCTGGAAAAGGCCTGGAAATGCCTGGAAATACCTGGAAATGCCTGGAAAATGCCTGGAAAAGCCTGGAAATACCTGGAAATACCTGGAAATACCTGGAAAATGCCTGGAAAAGCCTGGAAACGCCTGGAAAATGTCTGGAAATGACTGGAAAATGCCTGGAAAATGACTGGAAAATGCCTGGAAAAGCCTGGAAAATGCCTGGAAAATGCCTGGAAAAGGCCTGGAAATGCCTGGAAAAGGCCTGGAAATGCCTGGAAATGCTTGGAAAATGCCTGGAAATGCCTGGAAATGACTGGAAATGACTGGAAAATGCCTGGAAGATCCTGGAAAAGCCTGGAAACGCCTGGAAAATGCCCAGAAATGCCTGGAAAATGCCTGGAAAATGTCTGGAAATCCCTGGAAAAGCCTGGAAAATGACTGGAAAACGCCTGGAAATGCCTGGAAAATGCCTGGAGATGCCTCTGTGAGGGCAGATTTTGTGGTGCAAAGGCAGCTGAAGGGACAAGTGTTCCAAAAGGAGAACTGTCAGAAAATCTGGGAATTGCTGGGGTTGGAAAAGCCCAATTGGACCATCCAGACTCCAACCAGAGAGCTCCGACCCACAGCTGGGTGCAAAAACAGCAGCAGATGAGAAAAAATTTAAATTAAATTAAATTAATGAAATGAAGCTCAAATTAAAAAAAAAAAAGAAGCCCAAATTAAACAACAATACTTAACGTTGTTAAATATTAATTAATTAATTTAACGTTGTTAAATATTCTAATCCCAAACCCCTGGACAGATTCCTGGGAACTCTGGAGGGCTGAGTCCAGATCCTTGGGGAAAAGAGGAGTTCACTTGGAGGGTGGAACGCTGGGCTGGAAACCCTTCCCTGCTCCCCAGGAAGGATTTCAGAAAAATTTGAGTTATTGTTTCTTTTAATGCTCCCCCGGAATCATCCAGGCTCCACTGGACTCCCAAATCCCGGCAAAATGTTGATGTTGTCGGGAATTTTGTGTGCTCTGGGGCTACTGGGAACCTGGAAAAGATTGGGAAAACCTTGGAGGGATCTGAGTTCAAATTTAGGGATGGGAAGGGAAGGGAAGGGAAGGGAAGGGAAGGGAAGGGAAGGGAAGGGAAGGGAAGGAAAGGAAAGGAAAGGAAAGGAAAGGAAAGGAAAGGAAAGGAAAGGAAAGGAAAGGAAAGGAAAGGAAAGGAAAGGAAAGGAAAGGAAAGGGAAAAGGAAAAGGAAAGGAAAAGGAAAGGAAAGGAAAGGGAAAGGAAAGGGAAAAGGAAAAGAAAAGGAAAAGAAAAGGAAAAGGAAAAGGAAGGGAAAGGAAAAGGAAAAGGAAAAGAAAAGGAAAGGGAAAGGAAAAGGAAAAGGAAAAGAAAAGGAAAAGGAAAGGAAAAGGAAAAGGAACAGGAAAGGGAAAGGAAAATGAAAGGAAAGGAAAGGAAAGGAAAGGAAAGGAAAGGAAAGGAAAGGAAAGGAAAGGAAAGGAAAGGAAAGGAAAGGAAAGATGGGATTGTTTTATGTCCAGCTGATCATGGGGTGTCCCTGGATTTAATCCCGGCTCCAAGCCTGGTCTGTCACTCTCAGCAGAGCATTTCTGGAGCTGGATTTGAAATCCATTCTCAGCACACGAGTCCTGAGCTGCGCTTCACCTCCAGAGCTGTTTTGCCTTTTCAGTTCTCTGAGTTGCCCCAATTCCCTCCTGCCTCAGGCCAAGGAATACCAAACCCACATTGGAGCTGCTTCCAGCTGCCCTGCCCTGGAGCCCAGCTCAGAACTTCCCTCCCCACTCATTGGAGAGGTTTTGGGAATTGGGAGAAGCCAGAATTCCAGACGCTGTCCAGAGCCCGGCAGAGCACTCAGCAGGACCCCAGAAAATAAAACAAAAATAACATAGATTTCTATTTTATTGTTTGAAATCCTCCTGGAGCGGGGCGCAAACACAGCGAGTGTTTTCCCTGCTCTCTGTGCTCTTTTCCCATAAATCCACGGAGATTTAGGATTGTTTAGGACTTTGGGATTTCTGAGCTCTGCCCCAGGTGTGATGAGACCCAGGTGATCCGAGGAAATCTCGTTCCTACTCCAAAACTCTGGACTGGTTTGGGAATTGCCAGCTGAGATTGGCTTTGAACCATCAACCCTTCCCTCCAGGCAGATTTGCACCCAGTCAAAAGGGGAAATTAAACGCTGAATTAAGTTATTTAAATAAGCTTTTGGGGTTGTTTTGGAGGGATAATTTGGCAAAAAAGGAATTGAAGTGTGTGGGAAAAGACTCCCAGAAGAAAATCCTGGCTCCAGACCTCCTACAGAGCAAAGAGCAGCCAGTGATGATCCCTGTCAGCACCAAGGGGAGAAAAACCAGGATCGGGAGATTTATCAGGTTCCAGAAAAAGCCTCGACAGCAAATCAGTTTGGAGTTAATTGCTGACTGAAGCACAGACAAGGATTGGTGTCTCAGCAATGTTTGTTGGGTGGCTCTGAGCTTTGAATGGCCAAGGAGGACCTGGGAACACCGAGGAGGACCTGGGAACACCAAGGAGGATGTGGAATCACCAAGGAGAACATGGAAATACCAAAGAGGATGTGGAATGACCAAGGAGGACATGGAAACACTGAGGAGGACATGGAATCACTGAGGAGGACATGGGAACACCGAGGAGGACTTGGAAACACCGAGGAGAACATGGAAACACCACAGAGGACTTGGGAAGAACAAGGAGGACATGGAAACACCGAAAGGGGGACTTGGAACACCAAGGAGGACATGGCAACATGGAAGAAGACATGGAAATATCAAGGAGGACTTGGAAACACTGAGGAAGACATGGAAACACTGAGGGAGACCTGTAAATACCAAGGAGGACTTGGAAACATCAAGGAGGACCTGGGAACATCAAGAAGGACATGGAATCACCAAAGATGACATGGAATCACCACAGAGGACATGGAATCACCACAGAGGACATGGAATCACCAAGGAGGACATGGAATCACCAAAGATGACATGGAATCACCAAGGAGGACATGGAATCACCACAGAGGACATGGAAACACCAAGGAGGACTTGGGAACACCAAGGAGGACTTGGAAACATCAAGGAGAACATGAAAACTACAAGGAGGACACAGAAACACCGATGAGGACCTGGAAACATCAAGGAAGATGTGGAATCACCAAGGAGGACATGGAAACACTGAGGAGGCCTTGGAAACACCAAGGAGGACATAGGAACACTGAGGAGGACATGGGAACACCAAGGAGAACCCAGGAACACTGAGGAGGACACGGAAACACTGAGGAGGACAAAGAATAGCCAAGGAGGACATGAGAACACCAAGGAGAACCCAGGAACACTGAGGAGGATGTGAGGACACCAAGGAGGACATGGAATCACCGAGGAGGGCATGGAATCACCACAGAGGACCGGAGAACACCAAGGAAGACAGGGGAACACCAAGGAGGACTTGGAAACACCGAGGAGAACATGGAAACACCACAGAGGACTTGGGAAGAACAAGGAGGACATGGAAACACCGAAAGGGGGACTTGGAACACCAAGGAGGACATGGCAACATGGAAGAAGACATGGAAATATCAAGGAGGACTTGGAAACACTGAGGAAGACATGGAAACACTGAGGGAGACCTGTAAATACCAAGGAGGACTTGGAAACATCAAGGAGGACCTGGGAACATCAAGAAGGACATGGAATCACCACAGAGGACATGGAATCACCACAGAGGACATGGAATCACCACAGAGGACATGGAATCACCACAGAGGACATGGAATCACCAAGGAGGACTTGGGAACACCAAGGAGGACTTGGGAACACCAAGGAGGACTTGGAAACATCAAGGAGAACATGAAAACTACAAGGAGGACACAAAAACACCGATGAGGACCTGGAAACATCAAGGAAGATGTGGAATCACCAAGGAGGACATGGAAACACCGAGGAGGCCTTGGAAACACCAAGGAGGACATAGGAACACTGAGGAGGACATGGGAACACCAAGGAGGACATAGGAACACTGAGGAGGACATGGGAACACCGAGGTGGACATGGAAACACTGAGGAGGACACGGAAACACTGAGGAGGACAAAGAATAGCCAAGGAGGACATGAGAACACCAAGGAGAACCCAGGAACACTGAGGAGGATGTGAGGACACTAAGGAGGACATGGGATCACCGAGGAGGGCATGGAATAACCACAGAGGACCGGAGAACACCAAGGAAGACAGGGGAACACCAAGGAGGACTTGGAATCACCACAGAGGACATGGGAACACCACGGAGAACATGGAATCACCAAGGAGGATGTGGAATGACCAAGGAGGACTTGGAAACACCAAGGAGGACTTGGAAACACTGAGGAGGACCTGGGAACACCAAGGAGGACTTGGAAACATTAAGGAGGATCTGGGAACATCAAGAAGGACATGGAATCACCAAAGATGACATGGAATCACCAAAGATGACATGGAATCACCGAGGAGGACTTGGAAGCAGTGAGGAGGACCTGGAAATACCAAGGAGGACATGGAAACACCAAGGAGGACTTGGAAACACCAAAAGGAGGACTTGGAACACCAAGGAGGACCTGGGAACACTGAGGATGACATGGAAACACCAAGGAGGACTTGGAATCACCAAGGAGAACATGGAAACACCAAGGAGGACATGGGAACATCAAGGAGGACCTGGGAACACCGAGAAGGACATGGAAACACTGACGAGGACATAGAAGTTCCAAGGAGGACATGGAATCTCCACGGAGGACATGGAAACACCGAGGAAGACTGTGAAACACCAAAATGGACATGGAAACATCAAGGAGGGCATGGAAACACCAAGGAGGGCATGGAAACACCAAGGAGGACTTGGAATCACCAAGGAGGATGTGTGAGAAGGAGAACCCAACCTATAAATGAGGTTTCTTAACTTTTTGAAACCTCAGAACCTGAAATCGAAACCCATTTCAGCCACTGAGTTTGTCAAGACAACCAAGAGGAATAAAAACTTTGGAGATCTTCCCTCTCTGCGGATTTTCACGGCTGAAAAAGCGGAAAATCGTTCCCAGCGCTGTGGACGTTCCCTGACCTCCAGCTGATGGCCCATAAACAGATAAACAGAGCCAATCCCTGGCTGGAAATCTGGATTTTGGGAGATCTTTGCGAACACTTTTGGCTCCAGAACAAGAGAAGAGTTGAGGAATGATGAGGGGCAGGACAAGACATGATCTCATCTGAACCCAGACCAGGGAGAATGGAGGAGGCAGAAGAACGATTGTTTTTACCCAGGAGAAGCAGGAACTGCTGCCAAAAGTCATCCCAAAGAAAAAAAAGGAAGATGAAGCAGCCGTAAAATCCCAGAAAAGAGTGGGATCGTGGAGAAAGGAGCAAGGAGAACCCTGCTGTGGGTGGGAATAGAGGAGGAACCATGGAGGAACCTGCTGGGGGTGAGATTCCCTGTCCAAGCCCAACGCGTGGCCCTGGAGAAGAGGACACGGATCCAAAAGATTCCGGGGAGATTCCATGTGAGCCAGTCAGCCGGGATGCTGCAACACACGGCTTGGCTCGGAGAAGTGAGAGAACTCCAGAGTATTGCCAGATGTTTTCTAGGATGAGAGGAAAAACGGGCACAGATCTGACACAAGGGAGGAGGGAAAACCAGGAAAAAACAGGGAACGGCTCCTTTGGATCTTTGAATCCTCCTTGAAGAGAGCTTGGAAAAGATTCTTCCAAGGTGGACAGGGGTCTGGAGCAACCTGGGATAGCAGGAGGTGTCCCTGCCCATGGAATGAGGTGGGATTTAAGGTCCTCTCCAACCTGGCTCGTTCTGGGATGATTCCGGGATAATGACTCCGCGGCAACAATTCCATGACAACAACTCCATGACAACTATTCCATGACAATGATTCCATGACAACAATTCCTTGACAACGATTCCATGACAACGATTCCATGACAGCGATTCCATGGTAACGATTCCATGACAAAAATTCCATGGAAATGATTCCATGATAACAATTCCATGACAACATCCCATGGTAATGATTCCATGACAACAATTCTGTGGTAACAATTCCCTGACAACAATTCCCTGCTAATGATTCCGTGACAAGGATTCCATGACAAAAATTCTGTGGTAATGATTCCATAATAACAATTCCTTGACAATTCCCTGACAACAATTCCGTGCTAATAATTCCATGACAACAATTCCCTGACAACAATCCGATGATAACAATCCCATGATAAGAATTCCGTGATAAGAATTCATGGAATTGTTGTAGTTTTCTACGTTTGCTAAACCCCGCTTCCAATCCGCTTTCTCGGCTCCCTGACCCCGTGTTGGATCTGAACCAGGATGGGCACAAGCCCTGTCATTCCTGAGGGATTTGTGGATGGATCCTGAACAAACGAACCCTCCCCTCCAAGATTTCCATTTCCTGTGTCCTCTGGGGCTGTTTTTCCAGAGGAAAACCCCACAGGAGAGGAACTGTCGTCCCAGATGGACTCAGGCCTTTGGATGAGGACAAACTCCTTGGGAAATGTCCTCAGCTCCTGGGGATGGAGGGAGGGAAGAGGAACCTGCTCTGAATCCAAAAATTAGCCAAAATCGGCATTCTTAGCCAAATCTGGCTAAGCTCCAACAGGATCATTCCATTTGTCCTTCCAGGCAAATCCCAGATGGACTCAGGCCTTTGGATGGGGACAGACTCCTTGGGAAATGTCCTCAGCTCCTCAGGATGGAGGGAGAGAAGAAGAACCTGTGAAGAAGAATTTGTGCTCTGAATCCAAAAATTAGCCAAAATCGGCATTCTTAGCCAAATCTGGCTAAGCTCCAACAGGATCATTCCGTTTGTCCTTCCAGGGAAAATCCCAACCCGAAATTTGGGCTTCTTCTCTCTTTTCAGACATCCCAGCTCTGATTCTTCCTGACTAAAATCCAGCAGGGATGATCCTGGATCTCCAGATAACAGATCCTGATCCGTACACTCGATCAAGAGTTTGGGATCAGCCCAGGAATGGTGGGAACACGCTGTGACAAACGGATCCTGCAGTTTTCCCTCTGTTTTGGTGTCAGCGTTATCCCAAATTTTTGCATGGATGTCGCTCACGCACAGGAACATCCAGGAAAAGAAAATATATTTATGATTTGCAATTCTAAGGATTTAAAAAAAAATAAATTCTTCCCCCAGCACAACCCTAGTGCCTGTAATTCTTATCTACATTTAACAACGAGGTTTGATTTATTTTAATCCTAAATAATCCAGTGTTGAATTCATTTCAGTGAGAGCTGAAGGTTAGGAGGGGGGGTTATGTTTGTTTATAAATAAATTTATGGCTTTTGCTGATTCCTTGAATTTCTGAGGGATCGTCAAATGTTCTCAAACTTGAGTAATAAACACAAGCAAGGAGTGAGTCACTGGCTGGGGTTTTTTGGTATTTGTGCTTTGTTCCAGCAGTGAAATGATAACTCAGAAATGTCCTTGAGCCAGAAAATCAGGAGGGGCAGAAGAAGAGAGCAGGAGAAAGGATTATTTTTGAAAAGTTGATATTTTGATAACTCCAGTTTGGTGGGAAACGGTCACTGTGAGGTTTGACCTCTTTTGATGAGGGGAAATGAGGAAAGAACATCACAAATAAATATTGGCTGTCAAAGATTTCTGCTCAGGGCAGGAGGGAACGGCCTCAGGCTGGGCCAGGGCAGGCTCAGCTTGGACACCAGCAGGAATTTCCCCATGGAAAAGGTGCTCAGGCCTTGGAAGGAGCTGCCCAGGGAGGTTTGGAGTTCCCACCCCTGGAGATGTCCCAGGAATTCCTGGATGTGGCACTCAGAGCTCTGATGGGGATTGGGCACAGCTTGGACTGGATGACCTTGGAGGGCTTTTCCAACCTCAGGGATTCTGGGATTCTGTGACCTGCCATGGATGGAGAGGAGCTCCAGCTGCTGTCAGAACCTCACACCCCCCAGCAGGTCTGGATCCAAACCTCAGGCATGCCAAAGGGAGGAGATTTTCCCCTGGATTCCACCGGGCTTTGGTCAGGGCCTGATCTGAGAGGTGGATCGAGATGTGGGGCACAAAGCCAGGATCCCACCTGCTCCTCCTGACTTTTCCTTCAGCGTTTGGGGAAATCAATCCTTAATTAGCCCTCAGGACAGCAGCTGGTTGCTGCTGGTGGAGACTTCCTCCTCGTTAGGGTTTGGATTAATTGTCCAGAGAGAGAAACTGTGGATTCTCCATCCCTGGAAGTGTCCAAGGCCAGGTTGGATGGGGCTTGGAGCACCCTGAGACAGTGGGAGGTGTCCCTGCCACAGCAGGGGGGTGGAACGAAGTCACCTCTAAGGTCCCTTCCAACCCAAACCATTCCAGAATTCCACAACCCTGTGGAACAGGATGTTCGGAGGGCAGAGCGAGGAATAATTCCAAGTTTTTGGAAAGGACTGAACCCACTCTCCAGGAGAGAGAAAGGCAGGGCTGAGTTACCCACCCTGGGAATGGATTGGAGCCACCAACGCCCCCCTGGGATGTGCCAATTCCTTGCCCTTGGTGGTTCCCTCTCTGCCAATCCCTCTGGAAAATCGGGAATGCCGCACATTCCCACAACCCCACCCAACCCTCAAACCGCCCCGGTTCCTGCCTTGCTCCCACGACTCAGGGAGAGGAGAGGACAATCCCAGCCCACATCCATCAGCATTCCCACCCCAGAGGAGCGTTTTCCCAAGGAGCGAAGATTCCCAAGGGAAGAAAAACACGGGATTGGTCATACCCAATGTATGACCTTTGACCCTTTCCCAGCCCTGTGTGTGTCACCAGGCAGATCCACAGGCAGGGAACAAACCAAACCCAAGCCACCGACACCCAGGGCGGCTTTGTCCCCTCCCAGGACGATGGCGCCGCGCCCTCCCCACGCCCCTCCGGCTTTCCTGCGGGACAATCCCGTCCTCCTTGGCCACCCGCGCTCTCCGGGGGATCCAAGGCCCATGTGGGATCCCTGGTGAGCTCCTGGGATCTCTGGTGTCCAGCAGGTCTGGAGAACTCCGGATAATTCCATTGTCACCAGCGGATGGCGGAATTCCTGGATGGGATCACCCGCTGGCTGCGCCGGTGGCTCGATTTTTTTGTTTGGTTGGTTTTTTTCATTTGGTTGTTTTTTTGTTGTTTTTCTTCTTTTTTTTTTTTTTCCCCCAAATAACTTAATCTCTCATTCCACAGAACAGAGAAACTGCATGGAAAACCCTCGGAATCCGCCGCATGGCCCGACGGTCTTTTCCCACTAAACGCTCTCCGGGAACCGTTTTTTTTCATCGTTTTGGTTGAATTTTGTTTTTTCCCCCTCCTCCCATCTTTACATCACCGTCTCTCTCTCCTCCTCCACGAGGACCGTGGGCCTGTCCCCGTCGTAAAGCCCGGAGCCGTTCAGGTATTCCTCATCCTTGTTGTACTGCTCCGGGCCGGAGGAAGGCATGGAATTCTCCGAGATGGAGCCGTTCTTGACGTAGCCCGGCAGATTCCGGTGGCCATTGAGGGTCCCCGGGATGAGTCTGGTGTTGAGGTGCAGGGCCAGCGCCCCTCGGGTGGCCACGTTGGTGATGCTGGTGTGGGAAACCATTGGTCCATAACTGTAGGTTGTGCTCCCACTCCGCGCTTTCCTTTTGAAGTCAAGGGCTAAAGTCCACCTGCTCCATGACTTCTTTATTTCTGCTTGGACCTGGAGGGAATTAAAAAAAAGGAGGGAAAAAAAAATTATGAGTGGGAGAAGAAAAACGCCGGAAAAATGTGGGGTTTTTTTTCTGGAAACTTGGAACTTCATGGTTTTTTACAGGTCACTTACTCAAGAAATTCTGTGATTCCATGGAATTGGAAAAAATGATCAATTCCCATTAAATCTGCCCTTTCCAAATGAAATATTGGACACTGGGGAGCTTGAATGGCTCAAAGATTTTCTGGCCGGAAAGGTGGGATAGCTCAGCCCAAGGGGTAAGGGATGGACAGCAGCACATCCAGGAGGGAATTGTCTCAATATCCCATGAAAATCAAGTGGGAAAACCACCTCGAGAGGCACCTGAATCCTGAGAAATTTCCCCAGAATGGGAATTTTAGGCTGGGTCTAAAATAGGTTGCTAAAGTTAGGATGAGATCAATTCCCCTTAGATTTTATCCTCGTTTTATCTGCAGAACATCAACAGTGGTTTTGTAGTTTTATTTTCCCCTAAAATCCATAAATTTAGGTTATAAATTCCCCTTAAAATCCACAAATTTAGGTCATAAATTCTCCTTCAAACCCATAAATTTCTTTTTATGCCAGTTGTGGAAGTTCTTCCCTGGGGTGCAGCCGCTGACCACCCACTTTCTTAATTAGCAGCAATAGAGGGAATTAATGGAAATGAGGAAATTAAAGCATATTGTTCTGGAAATAGATAAAAAAGTCGAAAGAATCTGCAAAAATCCAGATTTTTTTTTTTTTTTTTGGTTAATCTGTGTCTTTATCAATCTGTTTTTCTTCTTAATTTGAAATGAAGCAGCACTAGTGCTAGGAAATTAAAAATTCTACATTTTTTCCTCCATTAGCTGCTTCCAGTAGCTCATTTAGCGGTGCCGCGTTGACCTGGGGGTTTTCCACCAGAAAAAAAAAGAGGATTTGAATTTTTTATGTGTACTGAGAGACCTTGGAGTGCAAAATAAGTTTTTTTGTTGCAGAAAAATGAGGATGTGCTGGTGTGCATCCACCTGGGCGTGGAATTAACCCAAGGAGGGAGGGAATGAAGACGATCATGACTCACCTCTCCATTGCAAAAACAGTATATGATGGCAACAAAAAATCCCTGGAAAGAGGAAGAAACAACGAATTAATGGGAAATCAGAGAAATTTGGGTCATTTTTTCTGCCCACCACCCCTCCCAGGCTTCTCTGAGATTGGGGAAATTCAAAACCTGCCGTGGAAAACGCATGTGAGAAATTTGGGGTTCAGTTGGGCAGGGGAAGGGAAATGGAGAAAATTCCCTGTGGATGGGAATTCCAGAGGCAGCAGAGTGACCTGGGGGACAAGAGGCCAACGGGATCCTGGGATGGGTTGGGAAGAACATTGGGAAGAATTTTTTTGCTGGATTTTGCTGAATTTTTTTGCCCCTTTTCTTGTTTTCCAAACTGAAAACAGATTTGAGGCGAAAATATTTTCAAACCCCTTCATGGGTGATTTTGATTGGAAACCCAGCCCCGCTTCCAAAGGCAGCGTTGCACCCGCAATTCCCTCCTCTCCCTGCTGAAATTCCCGTGGTTTTCCCGCCGTTCCCAATACCTGGAAAGAGTTGAACAGCATTTCATAGTGCATTTGAACTTGCCAAAGAATCCCTGACACGTCTGTGTATGGCATAGCCATGAAAACAATATAGTGAACGCCGAACAGAGGCATAAGGACGAGGGTAGATTTCAGCAGCTTCCTGCAGGAGGGAAAAAAATGGGATAAAGTGGGAATTAGAGCATGGATAAACCTCCCCGGCATCACCGACCCAGCCAGGTTTGTCACTGAGCTGCTCGTGGTTTTCTCCTTGTCCTCTTGAATATGGGATTTTTACACAGGTGCTATGGAATTCCACCTGGAATTCCAAGCTGCTGCTCCGTGCTCCAGTCCGACCCTCCAGGTATCCCAGTGTGATGCTGGGGGTGACAACACTGAGATGCCTTTTCCAGCCTCAGAGCAGCTCCGGGATTGGGTCAGGATTGAGGGTGGAAGGTGGAAAGGAATGAAAGTGACGCCGTGAGTTTTATTTCCTGTATTTCAGGCTCTGTGCTGCCCAGGGTGCAGCTCTGAGCTCACAGTCAGGGTCACTCAGCTCTCTGCACACAGCACGGACACAAAACAAATCCTTCTCCTGCTGCACACCAAGGACAACTGGCACAAGTTTTCAGGCCCCAAAGCACAAACAACGGGGGCTGCAGGGAGAGAACAAGAAGGGTGGGACTGCATCAGCTGGAGCTGGGATTGGACAATGAAACCCCAATGTGCACATGGACCCAAACTGATCAAAGTGTGAGACCTGGTGACCGTTTGTCCATTTTGGGTCTATTTTGTGTCCATTTTGTGCCCATTTTGTGGCCATTTTGTGACCATTTTGTGGCCATTTTGGGTCCATTTTGTGTCCATTTTGTGTCCATTTTGTGTCCATTTTGTGACCATTTTGTGTCCATTTTGTGTCCATTTTGTGTCCACTTTGGGTCCATTTTGTGACCACTTTGGGGTCCATTTTGTGACCATTTTGTGTCCATCTTGTGTCCATTTTGTGACCATTTTGTGACCCTTTTGTGACCATTTTGTGTCCATTTTGTCACCATTTTGTCACCATTTTGTCACAATTTTGTGTCCATCTGGGGTCAATTTTGTCACCATTTTGTGACCATTTTGGGTCCACCTTGGGTGTAGCCCTGGCCAGGCTCTTGTCCTGCCCAAGGTGGATCCTTCAAGGCCTTTCAATAAATCTCTGCTTTATTCTCCAGCTCTGCCCAGTCTCTGTTCCAGCTCAGCCTTCCCAAGGCATCCAAAGGAATTTGTGCTGCAATTCAGCCCTCAGGCTCCAGCAGCCACCAAATCCCCTTATCTGTAAGGGATGGTTCTCCACCTTCACCTGGCCCTGCACAACCCACAGTGGCTGACCCTGCTGGGGCAGGAGGTTGGAAATTTGACTTCCAGAGGTCTTTTCCAACCTGAACTCTTCCATTGAGTCAAGACAGGAAAATCCACGCTGTACAAGGAGCCGATCTGGAGGAGAGGGGAGTGAATTGTGAGTGGAATTACTCCAGATACCCAGGGGAAGACAGAGCAGAGGTGAACACTTCTAGGAGGCGTTTTGGGCTTCAGCATTCCATGGAAAAGCTCCTTTTTTTTGGGAAGCAGCTCCACCTCAGCCCGGGATCAGTGCTGAGGACTCCGGGGAGGCCCCACAACCCCGGAGCATTTGGCTGGGCTGGCTCTGCAGGGAATGGGCTTTGCCTGGAAGTGACATTAATTGAGGGATTAAACCTGGTGCCAAGAGTTCCAACGAGTCCCCGAGCGCGGCGGGGATCGGGAAGGGCAGGAATCGCTCCCAGAAAAGCCCCGGCACCGCCTCTGTCCAGCGCCTGCAAACCACCGAGGGAATTCAGCACTTTAAAAAAGGAGCCGGGCCCCATCCAAACCATAATTAATGGCAAAGCTTCAGCTTCGGGGAGAAGTAAATAAATGGATAAATCAGAGCCCTGACAGGGCAGCGGGGAAAACTGGGAGGCGTTTTGCTGCCAAATCTTGGATGTGTGTGTTTGGGGAGGGAGGTGGGAGCAGTGAGCTCATGGTTTATGTCCCAAATCGCTCTCCCCCCTTTCCCAAATGTCCTGTTGGGCAGTCCAGGAGATCCCGGGAAGCCTTGGGAGCTCTCAGGCAGCCGTGGTGTCCCAGCCATCCGATTTTTCCATCCAGTTTTTGACCGTGCTACAAATAACCTGAATTATCGAGGGAGGCGAGCTGGCAGGACAAAGGAGAACCAAACAAAAAATGAAACGAAATTGGAATATTTTTTCTTTTCCAGTTCAGCCAAGGCGCTGAAACAGCCGCTGAAGGGCAGGTTTAGCAAATAGGCCAAGCTTAACAAAGCACAGGAGGGAAATAAAAACAAGCAAATAAGCAGACTGGAGTTTTACGGCCTTCAACAGCACAAAAAACGTTCTATTTTTTGCACTTTTGGTTCAAAAACGGCCTGAAGAGCTGGAACTCCTCCCTAACCTCCAGCAGGCAGGAGCTGAAAGGTTTAGGAGGGTTTTAAATTGCTCTGGTTCATTCTGCATTCCCAGATTTGGAAGGCAAAAAATTTTCCAAGTTATTTTGGTGGCACCAGTGTCACCCTGGGCTTCCTCCACATCCAGGGGGGGACCGAGGGCTTTGTCCCATCCCGGGAGGGGACAGGGCAGGTGACACTCACCTGTACTGTTGTCTCGAGTCGCACCTCCCTGCATTCGTCTCTCGGAGCTTGGTTGCGAGGACTCTGATAATATTGATAAAGAGAATAAAATTTACCTGCAGAAGAAAACAAACAAGGGAATGAGAATGGATGGAAATGGCAGAGCTGATGTTTCCCCCAGGTGGGGCAGGAGTGGAAGCTCTTCCTGTGGAAGGGATGAGCGTTCCCAGGAATGATCCCAAGGTTTTTGGGATTTAACCTTTGGGGAGAATATGGAATGGCTCACAAGGTGTGGACACCTCACACGGAATCGTCTGAGCCAGCCAGCCCAGCAGGCACCTGGAGAAGGCCAAAATGAGGTTTTATTTCTCACTGAAATTTGTCTTTCACAGCCCAGTTGGGATTAAGATCCCATTGGGATACCAGGAGCACCCTTAGGATTTCTCCCCACATTTCCACGTGCAAAAGGAAAGAGGAACGAGCCAAATGCACCACGGTGAGGACACAGAGTGGGCCTAACTGGAGAAGACAGCTCCAGAGTGCAGAAGGGCAACAAAACTGTTGGATTCCTCCTGTATTTCTGCTGCCAAGGTCCCTCTGGGAAGAGTTTGGGATGGAGACAAGGACAGTCAGGGAATGTCATCTACTGCCCTTCAGGGAGACACATCTCTGAACCCGCAGCAATGTGTTTGAGCAGCTTAGGCCATGGTGTGGTGCTCCAGCCAAACTGTCTTGAGTCATTCTTATCAAACCCTCAGGAATTCGTCAAGGTTACTGAGATATAAACAGTGCTAAAATAAGAAAGAAGAGGCTGAGAAACAGAACACCAAGAATGCAAGAGCTAGATAAAGGAGGGCCATGAAGCACTGGACTGTAACCAATCCTATTTCCTGAAGGGTGCCAGCTGAATGTGTGGACAAAATAGAGGCACCAATCAAATAATGCTTGATGGCGAGAACAGTAGTTTTATATTTTTTATATGTATATATATAGCTTAATGTAAACGATAAATGGCTTCTGCTCGATCATATTGGTTGGTTGTACAGAAGTCCTGAGCTCCTGCCTCAAATCAAATAATGGCTCCAATCAAATAATGTCTTATGGCATGAACGGTAGACCTAGAATACATGAATCTGGCTTAATGTAAACAATAAATGGCTTCTGCTCAATCATATTGGTTGGTGTAGAAGTCCTGAGCTCCTGCCTCAAATCAAATAATGGCTCCAATCAAATAATGCCTGATGGTGTGAACAGTAGTTTTATATTTTTTATAAGTATAAATATAGCTTAATGTAAATGATAAATGTCTTCTGGTCAATCACATTGACTGATTATATGTCAGTCCTGAACTCCTGCCTCAAATCAAATAACAGCTCTAATCAAATAATGCCTTTTGATGTGAACAGTAGAGATAGAATGTATAAATATAGCTTAATGTAAATGATAAATGGCTTCTGCACAGTCATGTTGGTTGGTGTAGAAGTCCTGAACTCCTGCAGACCATTGGCCATGAACTCCTGGTGTGTGCGGTGAAGATGTTTTCAGCCTTCATGAGACTGGAGAAGAAGTGCAATGAATCACATAAACAGTAGAGTTAGAATGTATAAATACAGCTTAATATAAACAATAAATGGCTTCTGCTCAATCATGTTGGTTGGTCATGTAGAAGTCCTGAACTCCTGCCTCAAATCAAATAATGGCTTCATTTAAATAATGCATGTGGCATGAACAGTAGAGTTAGAATGTATAAATACAGCGTAATGTAAATAATAAATGGTTTCTGCTCAATCACATTGATTGATTGTACGGAAGTCCTGAACTGTCTCAAATCAAATAATGGCTCTAATCAAATAGTGCCTTATGGCATGAACAGTAGAGTTAGAATGTATAAATACAGCTTAATGTAAACAATAAATGGCTTCTGCTCAATCATGCTGGTTGGTTGTACAGAAGTCCTGAATTCCTGCAGACCACTGGCCATGAACTCCTGGCGTGTGCGGTGAAGATTTCTCGCCCTTCATGAGACTGGAGAAGAAGAGCAATGAGTCACGTGAACAGTAGAGTTTAAATGTATAAATATAACTTAATGTAAACAATAAATGGCTTCTGCTCAATCTCATTGATTGGTTGTACAGAAGTCCTGAACTCCTGCCTCAAATCAAATAATGGCTCCAATCAAATAATGCATGATGGCGTGAACAGTAGAGTTAGAATGTGTAAATATACATTAATGTAAATAATAAATGGCTTCTGCTCAATCATGTTGGTTGGTCATGTAGAAGTCCTGAACTCCTGCCTCAAATCAAATAATGGCTCCAATCAAATAATGCATGGTGGCATGAACAGTAGAGTTAGAATGTATAAATACAGCGTAATGTAAATAATAAATGGCTTCTGCTCAATCACATTGATTGATTGTACAGAAGTCCTGAACTGCCTCAAATCAAATAATGGCTCTAATCAAATACTGCCTTATGGCATGAACAGTAGAGTTAGAATGTATAAATACAGCTTAATGTAAACAATAAATGGCTTCTGCTCAATCATGCTGGTTGGTTGTACAGAAGTCCTGAACTCCTGCCTCAAATCAAATAATGGCTCCAATCAAATAATGCGTGGTGGCGTGAACAGTAGACCTAGAATGTATAAATACAGTTCAATGTAAATGATAAATGGCTTCTGCTCAATCATGTTGTTTGGTGTAGAAGTCCTGAGCTCCTGCAGACCACTGGCCACGAACTCCTGGTGTGTGCAGGGAAGACGTTCTCACCCTTCATGAGACTGGAGAAGACGAGCAAGAAATCATATGAACAATGGAGTTAAAATGTATATATATAGCTTAATGTAAATGATAAATGGCTTCTGCTCAATCGTATTGATTGATTGTACAGAAGTCCTAAACTCCTGGCTCAAATCAAATAATGGCTCCAAATCAAATAATGCGTGATGGCATGAACAGTAGACCTAGAATGTATAAATACAGATCAATGTAAACGATAAATGGCTTCTGCTCAATCATGTTGGTTGGTTGTCCAGAAGTCCTGAGCTCCTGCATGAACCCAACTTGTGGCCAACTGCTCCAGATAATTCCAGTGGTGCCTGGAGCACCTTGGAACAGGCTTCTACCCCAAGAAGAAGAGAAATCCCCATCCTGGGAATTGCTGGAATCCCCGTCCCAGGTAGCGGTGGAATCCCGTGTGGATGTGGCCCTTGGGGACAAGGGTTAGTGGTGACCACGCTTGGAGTTGATCTGGGAAAACATTTCCAGCCTTCACCGCTCCGTGATTCCAATCTCATCCTACAGGAACACGCTGAGGAAAATTTAATGGCAACACCTCATGGAGAGGGAAGCTTGGTGGACACTGGGGAGAGTCCCAACTTTGTAGAGCTCTTCAGAGCTTGGTTTTCTTGGATTCCACCAGCTGGCGACCCGGCCAAACCCATCCATGGGATTATGGAGAGGGTACAGAACCATTGGATAAAATGTTGGATAAAACCTGTGGATTCCTCTGGAGCCTTCAGCATTTCCAGACACCGAGCTCCCACACCACCCACAGGCTGGGAGTTTTAGGGAAGGATTCCCATGGTGAACACTCCAGGAGACCTCCTTGGCTTTGTTTTGGTTGGAGCCAGAGCAGATCCGTGTTCCAGCATTTCCTTGACAGAGATCCCACCATTGGGAACCATGGTCAGTTATCCTCCCTGGGAAAACCAGGAATTCCCTGAGCTGCTGGACCAGCAGGGCCTGGTTTGCCTTGGCTTTGTCTCCCGTGGTTGGATTCCTTCTCCTCTGAGGAGGTGCCCGCTCATCTGGAACTGTTCTCCATAAAAAAAACAGGGAAAGTTGTGCCGTACCCTTTTTGTCACTGGGATACAAGCGAAAAACTCTCTCCCATATCCATTTCCCTGTTTCCATGAGGTTTGTGGGCATTTTACATCCCTGCAACGCCATTCCCTGAATTCCATTTGGCTGAAATTCCCTGACTGGCACGGGAATGATAAGGGAGGAACGGACAGACCAACAGGCAGGGAAGCACAGAGCCTGGGGGCCTTTAATTCCTTGGAAACCATCTGAAAAGGAAAAATCACGCAGGATTTATGTCTCTGTAGGAGCTTTTCCAGCTTCAAAGGTTCCAAAGTGGGATCTCGTTCTGCATTTGTCGGCAAAAATTAAAAACGCCCAACTTTATCACACCCAGGAGGGAAAACTCCTCTGATTTCCCCAAATGTGCTACATTTGAAAAGAAATCCAGGCGAAGGAATCGCATCCAAATTAGCAGAGAGTGGAGAGATTTTAAACCCCCTCAGCCTCCAAAACCTCATCCAGAAATTGCAGGGCTGAATCCAGCACCATGGGAATGGCAGAGGCAGCCAAGTGAACAATACAAACCCACAGAAATTAAACAGGCACAACCCACGGAATATTTTTGCATAGTAAACAGCTGCATTTGCAAATCGCCGGGGCACAGGCGCAGCCTCAAGGAGAAACCTTATTTTTCCAAGGGTGAGCCTCAATTGGGCTCTTTCTCCTCTGCTAATTGGCCTTTAAATGAAATGCTGATGGGGTTTCTGGAATTTGTTTAATTGAGCCATCCGAACTTTCTTCTCCAGCCGCCCCTGTCCCGTTTCCAAAGACGTGGTCTGGGTGATGAGTCTCTTCCAAGGAATTGCTGGAGCCAGGTGGAGAATTTCCACCGAAAGGATGAAATCCAGCCCCACCTCCACAAACCCCCAAAAAATCTCACCTAAAGGCACAGATCAGCACATCCAGCTCGGAAAAATTTCCTGCTCTTTGTGTGTCTGGTGTTCCTCTCGCCCACATCTTCCAAGGCCTCCTGATTGGTGAGGCAGGAGGAGGAGCCTGATTCCAAACCCTCTGGACTGTGGAGAGATTCCTACTGACTCCACTCATGGATGAGTGGGAAGGGAGGTGGGATTTGGGGGGAATGGATGAGCTCTTTGACATGGATTCCATCAGGAGATTGAGTGACGGAGAGCGGCAAATAAAGAGAGGGGGGAAGAGGGTGATTAATGAATTCATTAATTGGGACGTAACTGAATTCACCCGGTGCAGATAATTAAATTTTATAAAGCCTCCTGCAGCTTTGGAGAGCTCCTCCTATGCTGGGATAATTTCACTTGGATCCTTCCTTTCCCCTCTGGCTCCTGGGTGGAGGTTGGAATAATTCACCCTCAGCAATTGAAGATCCAATCAAAGCTGGGATGGTTTCATTGCAATTCCCACCTCAGGCTTCCCAAGCTTTTATCAGCTTGGAAAGAATGGGATGATGTTGGAACCCTGGAGGATGAGAATTCCGGAATTTCGGTGCTGGCTCCCAAAGTAACACTGCACTGACCTGAGGCCGTGGAAAAGGCTCCCAAAATTGAGTGACAGCGCTGGGATTGTGGGTGTGCAGGTTGGATAGAAGTGTGTGATATCACAGGGTGCAAAACTGAGAGTTTAAGGGTTTAGAATACAGCGATAGATATAAAGCAAGATGGAGGATTTAGGGTGGGGGCTGAGTCCTTCTTTTTCACCTTCTCCTTCACGGGTCTGGGTGGGATTTTGTAATTGGGCAGAAAAATCCACATTGCGGGCCAGGGGTGGTTGGTTATTGGGTTAAATAATTAAACAATTATTCAATTATTTAATTATTTAAAATTAAATAAAATCTTAAATAATAATAAAAAATTAATAATGATAAATAATTATGATTTCCCTTCCCACCTCATGCTTCCCAAGCTTTTATCAGCTCGGAAAGAAAGGGATAATTAATAATGACCAATAATAATTAAATTAAAATAATAATCAATTATTATTTTAAATATAAATTGAAATGTAATTAAATTGGTGTAAATTAAAATAATAATTAAAAATAATTTAGGTAAAAATAATTTAGGTGTCATTTCATAACTGGACAGTTTGTACTTAAAAGGCCTCAGAGCGAGATGGAGACAGAGACATTTTTAACTTTGTTAGCTACAACTCACAGCTTGCGAGACTGTAACATAAATAAGAATTAATAAACATCTGAATCCGAACAAGAAACAACATCTCGAGCATGAATTCCAACTCTGGCAGAAAAGAAGATAAAAGCAACAGGATGACCCTGAAACATGCCTGGGAAAAGCTTTGGTCCAGCTACAGACGCCGAATTCCATCTCTTCCCACTGGAGATGCCTGGTGAGGACAAGTTACAACCCCCAGGAGTTTCTGGGATCATCTGGGTTGGAAATATTGCCTCGAATGTTGGTTTCATTGATGATTTTGGGGCCTTAGCCCTAAAAATGTGGCGTTTTCCTCTCCTTGAAGTCGCTCACAAACCCTCCTGCCATATTCAGGTGCCAAAATTCCAGGCAGGACAAACACAATTCCCTCGAAGTGGGTATGCAGGGATTATTATAATGCAGGATTTTTGATGAGAGGGTGATCAGAGCAGGAAATCCTGGATCAGCTCTTCCCAAGGATCCAAAGGCCTCCCCAACCCATCACTCATCCCACACTCACCACGATAGCTGCCAGGATGGGCACCTGAATAATCCACTTCAAATTGCCAGCACTCAAGTCCCAACACCTGAGGAGAGATCGACATCCCATCAGGAAAGCGTTGGAAGAGCAATCCACTCAGGAATTTCATTGGAAAATCCCCCTGGAAGGATGAGTTCCTCCAGAGCCATGTGGAAGGACCTCGCTCTAACCCTGCCTGCACTCTGTGAGACTTTGGAAAATCCCTTTTCCTGCTCTTTTGCCACTAAAAAGGAGACTATTCCTAAGATTGGGATGGTTCTGCACTCCAGAGGGGGAAACTCTTTCCAGCTCTTTCCACGCTCATCCAGACTCATCCCTTCCGGGCAGGAATGGAGCCTTTCCCACTCTTTCACTTCCTCACCATAAAAAAATCCCTACATTAAAAATATTCCAGGTTTCATGAGAGAGGCTGATGTAGGATCACAGAATCCCGGAATGGGATGGTTTGGGATGAACTTTAAAGATTATTTAATTCCAAATCCCTGCCCTGGGAAAGAGCTTGCTCCAAGCCCCCTCCAACCTGGCCTTGGAATTTTCCAAGGATGAGGCAGCCACAGCTTCTCTGGTGACCTCTGGCAGGGCCTCCCCACCCTGGAAAAATTTTTCCCCAAATCCCATCCATCCTTGACCTCTGGCAGTGGGAAACCATTCCCTGTGTCCTGCCCCTCCAATTCCTGATGGATAATCCCTCTCCAGGCCTCTTCAATCCTGGATCTGTCCCTGCTCACGGCAGGGGGTTGGATTAGAGGATCTTTAAAGGTTTTTTCCAAGCCAACCATTCCGTGATTCCCCCCTGGAATAAACCTGCAAATCTTTCCCTGGGGACAGGGGGATGGGGACACTGCCAGGGTTCCATGATCGCTTCCCAGCTTTCCTCCAACCCTGCCCTTGGCAGGGTGACCCGGCCAAATCCCCCAAAATCTTCATCTCCATCCACCTTCAGTCCACATCCCAGTGAGGATTGGAAGAGCCTGTTGGTGACTTGGATATTGGGATATTGGGGTGTTGGGATGTTGGGATGTGGGGATATTGGGATGCTGGGATGTTGGAATGTTGGAATATTGGGATGTTGGGATGTGGGGATGTTGGGATGTTGGGATATTGGGATGCTGGGATGTTGGGATGTTTGGATGTTGGGATGCTGGGATGTTGGGATGTTGGGGTATTGGGATGTCGGGATGTTTGGATGTTGGGATGCTGGGATGTTGGAATTTTGGAGTGTTGGGATGTTGGGATGTTGGGATATTGGGATATTGGGATGTTGGGATGTTGAGACGCTGGGATGTTGTAATGTTGGAGTGTTGGGATATTAGGATGTTGGGATATTGGGATGTTGGGATGTTGGGATGCTGGGATGTTGGGAGGTTGGGATGTTGGGATGCTGGGATGTTGGGATGTTTGGGATGTTTGGATGTTGAGATATTAGGATGTTGGGATGTTGGGATATTAGGATGTTTGGATGTTGAGACGTTGGGATGTTAAGGATGTTTGGGATGTTTGGATGTTGAGATATTAGGATGTTGGGATGTTGGAATATTGGGATATTGGGATCCAACCCT
Source organism: Acrocephalus arundinaceus (assembly GCA_021534815.1). Taxonomy (NCBI): domain Eukaryota; kingdom Metazoa; phylum Chordata; class Aves; order Passeriformes; family Sylviidae; genus Acrocephalus; species Acrocephalus arundinaceus. The sequence goes on along the minus strand of JAJEOU010000373.1, from coordinate 52,456,828 downwards.
CCCCCTGCCAAGAAGGGAATTGCTCTGTCTGCCCCCAGGAGGTTCCAGCAGCCATTGGGACAGTTGACTCTGTGAATTATCCTGTTGGAATTCTCTCCATCTAAGGAACACCACAGACTTTTCCTTATCTGATCCAGGTAACCCCACACGGCAGCTGCCGTTTTCCCCGGTCAGATCCTCAGGGAAAGCGAGGCTGGGAAGCCACCAGTGCTCCCTGGAGGACTCTGTGAGGACAGGCCGGTGTCACAGACATGTCACAGATGTGTCACCCCTCAGCAGCTCTGCTGAAATCCCCGTTGGAAATCAGGGTCTTCCCATGCAAATCCATTTGGGAATTTCCCTTTGATTGTGCGGTCAAGCCTGGGAATTTTGGGAGAAAGGCCAGGTGTGACAAGGCTTGGAGAAACCTGGGATAGTGGAAGGTGTCCCTGCCCGTGGTAGGGGTGGAATGGGATGGGATTTAAGGTCTCTTCCAACCCAAACCATTCTGGGATTGTGAAATCCACGGAGGAGTTACGGTTCTACCACCCTGCCACCCCTAAACTTCTTTGCTGTGTCCCAAACTCATTCCCGCTCACTCAGGATTTTCAGGATCCCTGTCTTGTCCCTGCCCGGTCCCTTTATCCCCAGGGATAACAACTGCAGG